>JBBYHO010524008.1:0-17679 GCA_038382025.1 Adansonia gregorii | reverse complement strand
GTAGAAAAACAAGTTTTTCTTATGAAAGCAAAGCATCAAAATCATTTATCCCAATGAAGAGAATATGATTTTGGTGCACAATGACGAAAAAAAATGAGATTATTATGTGAATCCAGGTTTATCTCAATTGAGAGGCAAACTTGGATTCTAAAAATGGCAGAAATAGAACTCTTCTTACGAAACCAAAGCATCAAAATCATGTATCAAAACAAGGAGAATGTGTTTATTGTGCCCAATCATGAAAAGAACAAAGATTATTATTTGAATCCACGTTTATCCCAATTGAAAGATGAACTTCAATTCTAAAAAAGGTAGAAACTAAAGTTTTTCTTATGAAACCAAGGCATCAATATCATTTATCCCAACAAGAAGAATGTGTTTATGGTGCCCAGTGATGAAAAGAAAGGAGAATATTACGTCAGCCCGTGTTTTTCCTAGTTGAAAGATGAACTTTGAATCTAAAAATGGTAGAAAGAAAAGTTTTTCCTATGAAAACAGAGCATCAAAATCGTTTGTCACAATTAGAAGAATGTACTTATGGTGCCCAATTATGAAAAGAAATGAGATTATTATGTGAATCCTTGTTTATCCCAATTGAAAAAAGAACTTTGAATCTAAAAATGGTAGAAAGAGAAATTTTTCTTATGAGACGGAAGCATCAAAATCATTTATCACAATGCTGAGAATGTGTTATGCCCAATCATGAAAAGAAAAGGGATTATTATGTGAATCCATGTTTATCCAATTGAAAGATGAACTGAGATTCCAAAAATGGTAGAAACTAAAGTTTTTCTTATGAAACCAAGGCATCAATACCATTTATCCTAACGAGAAGAATGTGTTTATGGCGCCTAATGATGAAAAGAAAAGAGAATATTACGTCAGTCCTTGTTTATCCTAGTTGAAAGACGAACTTAGAATCTAAAAATGAAGACAAGTTTTTCTTATGAAACCAAAGCATCAAAATCGTTTATCACAATAAGGAGAATTTGTTTATTATGCCCAATTATGAAAAGAAAAGAGATTATTATGTGAATCCACGTTTATCCCAATTGAAAGGCAAACTTGGATTCTAAAAATGGTAGAAATAGAAGTTTTCGTACGAAACCAAAGCATCAAAATCATTTATCACAACATGGAGAATGTGTTTATAGCGCCCAATCATGAAAAGAAAGGAGATTATTATTTGAATCTATATTTATCCCAATTGAAAGATGAATTTCAGTTCTAAAAAAGGTAGAAAAACAAGCTTTTCTTACGAAAGCAAAGCATCAAAATCATTTATCCCAATAAGGAGAATGTGATTTTGGTGCCCAATGACAAAAAAAAAGGAGATTACTATGTGAATCCATGTTTATCCCAATTGAAAGGTGAACTTGGAAATTAAAAATGGTAGAAATAGAAGTTTTTATACGAAACCAAAGTATTAAAATCATTTATCACAACAAGGAGAATGTGTTTATAGTGCCCAATCATGAAAAGAAAGGAGATAATTGAAAGGCGAACTTGAAATCTAAAAATGGTATAAATAGAAGTTTTCGTACGAAACCAAAGCATCAAAATCATTTATCACAACAAGGAGAATGTGTTTATAGTGCCCAATCATGAAAGAAAGGAGATTACTATGTGAATCCATGTTTATCCCAATTGAAAGATGAACTTCAATTCTGTAAATAGTAGAAAAACAAGTTTTTCTTATGAAAGCAAACCATCAAAATCATTTATCCCAATGAGGAGAATGTGATTTTGGTGCCCAATGATGAAAAAAAAGAAGATTATTATGTGAATCCATGTTTATCCCAATTGAGAGGCAAACCTAGATTCTAAAATTGGTAGAAATAGAACTTTTCTCACGAACCCAAAGCATCAAAATCATTTATCACAACAAGGAAAATGTGTTTAAAGTGCCCAAGCATGAAAAGAAAAGAGATTATTATGTGAATCCATGTTTATCCCAATTGAAAGACGAACTTGAATTCTAAAAATGGTAGACATAGAAGTTTTTCGTATCAAACCAAAGCATCAAAATCATTTATCCCAACGAGGAGAATGCGATTATGGTACCCAATCATGAAAAGAAATGAGATTATTATGTGAATCCATGTTTATCCCAATTAAAAGGCGAGCCTGGATACTAAAAATGGTAGAAAGAGAAGTTTTCTTACGAAACCAAAGCATCAAAATCATTTATCATAACAAGGAGAATGTGTTTACAGTGCCCAATCAAGAAAAGAAAAGAGATTATTATGTGAATCCATGTTTATCCTAATTGAAAGACGAACTTTAACTCTAAAAAATGTAGAAAAAAAGTTTTTCCTGTAACCAGCGCCTCAAAATCATTTATCACAACAAGAGGAATGTGTTTATTGTGCCCAACCATGAAAAGAAAGGAGATTATTATGTGAATTCATGTTTATCCCAATTGAAAGATGAACTTCAATTCTAAAAATGGCAGAAACTGAAGTTTTTCTTATGAAACCAAGGCATTAATATCATTTATCTCAATGGGAAGAATGTGTATATGGTGCCCAATGATGAAAAAAATGGAGAATATTACATCAATCCATGTTTATCCCAGTTAAAAGATGAACTTCGAATCTAAAAATGGTAGAAAGAGAAGTTTTTCTTACAAAACCAAAGCATCGAAATCGTTTATCACAATAAGGAGAAAGTGTTTATAGTGCCCAATTATGAAAAAAAAGAAGATTATTATGTGAATCCATGTTTATCCCAATTGAATAATGAACTTGAATTCAACAAATGGTGGAAAGAGAAGTTTTTCTTATGAAACCAAAACATCAAAATCATTTATCCCAATGAGGAGAATGTGATTACTGTGCCCAATCACGAAAAGAATGGAGATTATTATGTAAATCCATGTTTATCCCAATTGAAAAATGAACTTCGATTCTAAAAAAGGCAGAAACTGAAGTTTTTCTTATGAAACCAAGGTATCAATATCATTTATCCCAATGAGAAGAATGTGTTTATGGTAACCAATGATGACAAGAAAGGAGAATATTATATCAATCTGTGTTTATCCCTATTGAAAGACGAACTTCGAATCTAAAAATGGTAGAAAAATAAGCTTTTCTTGCGAAATCTAAGCGCCAAAATCATTTATCCCAATAAAGAGAGTGTGATTTTGGTGCCTAATAATGAAAAGAAAGGAGATTATTACGTGAATCCATGTTTATCCCAATTAAAAGATGAAAATCGATTCTAAAAAAGGTAGAAACTGAAGTTTTTCCTGTGAAACCAAAGCATCAAAATCATTTACCACAACAAGAAGAATATGTTTGTGGTGCCCAATGATGAAAAGAAAGGAGATTATTATGTTAATCCATGTTTATCCCAATTGCAAAAAAAACTTCGAATCTAAAAATGGTAGAAAGAGAAGTTTTTTTTATGAAAACAAAGCATCAAAATCGTTTGTCACAAGAAGGAGAATATGCTTACAGTGCCCAATTATGAAAAGAATGGAGATTATTATGTGAATCCATGTTTATCCTAATTGAAAAAAGAACTTCAATCTAAAAATGGTAGAAAGAGAAGTTTTTCTTATGAGACCAAAGCATCAAAATCATTTATCAGAACGAGGAGAATGTGTTTATTATGCCCAATCATAACAAGAAAGGAGATTATTATGTGAATCCATGTTTATCCCAATGGAAAGATAAACATCGACTCTAAAATTGGTAGAAATAGAAGTTTCTCTTTCGAAACCAAAGCATCAATATCTTTTATCATAAGAAGGAGAATGTCTTCATAGTTCGCAATCATGAAATGAAAGGAGATTATTACGTGAATCCATGTTTATCCCAATTGAAAGATGAACTTCGATTCTAAAAATCATAGAAAAACAAGTTTTTCTTATGAAAACAAAGCATCAAAATCATTTATCCCAATAAGGAGATGTGTTTGGGTGCCCAATCATGAAAAGAAATGAGATTATTATATGAATCCATGTTTATCCCAACTGAAAGACAAACTTCGATTCTAAAAAACATAGCAAGTGAAGTTTTTTTTGTGAAACCAAAGCATCAAAATTGTTTGTCACAACAAGGAGAATGCGTTTATAGTGCCCAAACAAGAAAAGAAAGGAGATTATTATGTGAATCCATGTTTATCCCAATTGAAAGATGAACTTAACTCTGAAAATTATAAGAAAAGAAGTTTTTCCTGTGAAACCAGCACCTCAAAATCATTTATCACAACAAGAAGAATATGTTTATTGTGCCCAACCAAGAAAAGAAAAGAGATTATTATGTGAATCCATGTTTATCCCAATTGAAAGATGAACTTCAATTCTAAAAAAGGTAAGAACTGAAGATTTTCTTATGAAACGAAGCCATTAATATCATTTATCCCAACGGGAAGATTATGTTTATGGTGCCCAATGATGAAAAGAAAAAAGAATATTACGTCAATCCATGTTTATCCCAGTTGAAAGATGAACTTCGAATCTAAAAGCGTAGAAAGATAAGTTTTTCTTATGAAACCAAAGCATCAAAATCATTTATCACAATAAGGAGAAAGTGTTTATAGTGCCCAATTATGAAAAGAAAGAAGATGATTATGTTAATCCATGTTTATCCCAATTGAATGATGAACTTGAATTCTAAAAATGGTAGAAAGTGAAGTTTTTCTTATGAAACCAAAGCATCAAAATCATTTATCCCAACGAGGAGAATGTGATTATTGTGCCCGATCATGAAAAGAATGGAGATTATTATGTGAATCCATTTTTATCCCAATTGAAAGATGAACTTTGATTCTAAAAAAAGTAAAAACTTAAGTTTTTCTTATGAAACCAAGGCATCAATATCATTTATCCCAACGAGAAGAAAGTGTTTATGGTGCCCAATGATGAAAAGAAAAGAAAAAATTATGTCAATCTGTGTTTATCCCTGTTAAAAGATGAACTCTGAATCTAAAAATGGTAGAAAAACAAGTTTTTCTTATGAAAGCAAAACATGAAAATCATTTATCCCAATAACGAGAATGTAATTTTGGTGCCCAATGATGAAAAGAAAGAAGATTATTATGTGAATCCATGTTTATCCTAATGAAAAGATGATCTTCGATTCTAAAAGAGGTAAAAACTGAAGTTTTTCTTGTGAAACCAAAGCATTTAAGTACTTTACCTTAACAAGAAGAATGTGTTTGTGGTGCCCAATGATGAAAAGAAAGAAGATTATTATGTCAATCCATGTTTATCCCAATTGAAAAAAGAACTTCGAATCTAAAAATAGTAGAAAGAGAAACTTTTCTTATGAGACCAAAGCATCAAAATCATTTATCACAACGAGGAGAATGTGTTTATTATGCCCAATCATGAAAAGAAATGAGATTATTATGTGAATCCATGTTTATCCCAATTGAAAGATAAACTTAGACTCCAAAAATGGTAGAAACGGAAGTTTTTCTTATGAAACCAAGGCATCAATATCATTTATCCCAACGAGAAGAATGTGTTTATGGTGCCCAATGATGAAAAGAAAAGAGAAAATTATGTCAATCCATGTTTATCCCTATTGGAAAACAAACTCTGAATCTAAAAATGGTAGAAAAATAAGTTTTTCTTATTAAAGCAAAACATCAAAATCATTTATCCCAATAACGAGAGTGTAATTTTGGTGCCCAATGATGAAAAGAAAGGAGACTATTATATGAATCCATGTTTATCCCAATTAAAAGATGATCTTCGATTCTAAAAAAGGTAGAAACTGAAGTTCTTCTTGTGAAACCAAAGCATTTAAATACTTTACCACAACGAGAAGAATGTGTTTGTGGTGCCCAATGATGAAAAGAAAGAAGATTATTTTGTCAATCCATGTTTACCCCAATTGAAAAAAGAACTTCGAATCTAAAAATAGTAGAAAGAGAAATTTTTCTTATGAGACCAAAGCATCAAAATCATTTATCACAACGAGGAGAATGTGTTTATTATGCCTAATCATGAAAAGAAAGGAGATTATTATGTGAATCCATGTTTATCCCAGTTGAAAGATAAACTTAGATTCCAAAAATGGTAGAAACTGGAGTTTTTCTTATGAAACCAAGGCATCAATATCATTCATCCCAATGAGAAGAATATGTTTATGGTGCCCAATGATGAAAAGAAAGAAGAATATTATATCAATCCATGTTTATCCCAGTTGAAAGACGAACTTCGAATCTAAAAATGGTGGAAAGAGAAATTTTTCTTATGAAATCAAAGCATCAAAATCGTTTATCACAATAAGGAGAATGTGTTTATAATGCCCAATTATGAAAAGAAAGGAGATTATTACTTGAATCCATGTTTATCCTAATTAAAAGGTGAACTTGGATTCTAAAAATGGTAGAAATAGAAGTTTTGTTATGAAACCAAAGAATCAAAATCATTTATCACAACAAGGAGAATGTGTTTATTGTGCACAATCATGAAAAAAAAGGAGATTATTATGTGAATCCATGTTTATCCCAGTAGAAAAATGAACATCGATTCTAAAAATGGTAGAAAGAAAGGTTTCTCTTTCAAAACCAAAGCATAAATATCTTTTATCATAATAAGGAGCATGTATTTATAGTTCCCAATCATAAAATGAAAGGAGATTACTATGTGAATCCATGTTTATCCCAATTGAAAGGCGAGCTTGGGTTCTAAAAATGGTAGAAATAGAAGTTTTCTTACGAAATCAAGGCATCAAAATCGTTTATCACAACAAGGAGAATGTGTTTATAGTGCCCAATCATGAAAAGATAGGAGATTATTATGTGAATCCATGTTTATCCCAATTGAAAGATGAACTTCAATTCTAAAATGGTAAAAAAGTAAGTTTTTCTTATGAAAGTAGAGCATCAAAATCATTTATCCCAGTGATGCGATGTGTTTGTGGTGCCCAATCATGAAAAGAAAAGACATTATTATATGAATTCATGTTTATCCCAACTTAAAAATGAATTTCGATTCTAAAAAACATAGAAAGTGAAGTTTTTCTTGTGAAACCAAAGCATCAAAATTGTTTGTCACGACGAGGAGAATGTGTTTATAATGCCCAATCAAGAAGAGAAAGGAGATTATTATGCGAATCCATGTATATCCCAATTGAATGACGAATTTCAACTCTAAAAATTGTTGAAAAAAAAGTTTTTCTTGTAAAACCAATACCTCAAAATCATTTATCACAATAAGAAGAATGTGTTTATTGTGCCCAATCATTAAAAAAAGGAGATTATTATGTGAATCCATGTTTATTTGAATTGAAAGATGGACTTCGATTCTAAAAATGGTAGAAACTAAAGTTTTTCTTATGAAGCCAAGGCATCAATATTATTTATACCAACAGGAAGAATGTGTTTTTGGTGCCCAATGATGAAAAAAAGGAGAATATTACGCCAATCCATGTTTATCCCAATTGAAAGATGAACTTCGAATCTAAAAATGGTGGAAAGAGAAGTTTTTCCTACGAAACTAAAGCATCAAAATTGTTTATCACAATAAGGAGAAAGCGTTTATAGTGCCCAATTATGAAAAGTAAGGTGATTATTATGTGAATCCACATTTTTACCAACTAAGAGATGAACTTGAATTCTTTAAATGGTAGAAAAAAAGTTTTTCTTATGAAACCAAAGCATCAAAATCATTTATCCCAATGAGGAGAATGTGATTATTGTGCCCAATCATGAAAAGAAAGAAGATTATTATGTGAATCAATGTTTACCCCAATTAAAAAATGAACTTCAATTCTAAAAAAGGTAGAAGCTAAAGTTTTTCTTATGAAACCAAGGCATCAATATCATTTATCCCAACGAGAAAAATGTGTTTATCATGCCTAATGATGAAAAGAAAGGAGAATATTATGTCAGTCCATGCTTATCCCAGTTGAAAGATGAACTTCGAATCTAAAAATAGTAGAAAAACAAGTTTTTCTTATGAAAGCAAAGCATCAAAATCATTTATCCCAATAAGGTGAAGGTGATTTTGGTGCCCAATGATGAAAAGAAAGGAGATTATTATGTGAATCCATGTTTATCCAATTGAAAGATGAACTTTAATTCTAAAAATGGTAAAAAAAAACAAGTTTTCTTGTGAAACCAAAGCATCAAAATCATTTACCCCAATGAGGAGAACGTGACTTTGGTGCCCAATGAAAGGAGAATATTATGTGAATCCATGTTTATCCTAATTGAAAGATGAACTTCAATTCTAAAAATGGTAGAAATATAAGTGTTCTTGTGAAACCAAAGCATCAAAATCATTTATCACAACAAGGAGAATGTGTTTATAGTGCCTAATCATGAAAAGAAAAGAGATTATTATGTGAATCCATATTTATCCCAATTGAAAGACGAACTTCAATTCTAAAAATATTGGAAAACAAGTTTTTTTTATGAAAACAAAGCATCAAAATATTTATCCCAACGAGGAGAACATGATGATGGTACCTGATCATGAAGAGAAAGGAGATTATTATGTGAATCCATGTTTATCCAGTTGAAAGGCGAGCTTGGATTCTAAAAATGGTAGAAATAAAAGTTTTCGTATGAAACCAAAGCATCAAAATCGTTTATCAAAACAAGGAGAATACGTTTATAATGCCCAATCATGAAAAGAAAGGAGATTGTTATGTGAATCCATGCTTATCCCAATTGAAAGATGAACTTCATTCTAAAACTGGTAGAAAAACAAGTTTTTCTTATAAAAGCAAAGCATCAAAATCATTTGTCCCAATGAGGAGAATGTGATTTTGGTTTGCAATGACGAAAAGAAAGGAGATTATTATGTGAATCTATGTTTATCCCAATTGAAAGGCAAAGTTGGATTCTAAAAATGGTAGAAATAGAAGTTTTCTTACAAAACCAAAGCATCAAAATCGTTTATCACAACAAGGAGAATGTATTTATAGTGCCCAATCATGAAAACAAAGAAGATTATTATGTGAATCCATGTTTATCCTAATTGAAAGACGAACCTGAGTTCAAAAAATGGTAGAAAGAGAAATTTTTCTTATGATACCAATGCATCAAAATCATTTATCCCAGCAAGGAGAATGTGATTATGGTGCCCAATGATGAAAAGAAAGGAGATTATTATGTGAATCCATGTTTATCCCAGTAGAAAGACGAACATCGATTCTAAAATTGGTAAAAATAAAAGTTTCTCTTTCGAAACCAAAGCATCAATATCTTTTATCATAATAAGGAGAATGTATTTATAGTTCCCAACCATGAAATGAAAGGAGATTATTATGTGAATCCACGTTTATCCCAACTGAAGGATGAACTTCAATTCTAAAAATAGTAGAAAAATAAGTTTTTTTTATGAAAGCAAAGCATCAAAATCATTTATCCCAATAAGAAGATGTGTTTGTGGTGCCCAATCAAGAAAAGAAAAGAGATTATTATGTGAATCCATGTTTATCCCAATTGAAAGATGAACTTTGATTCTAAAAAAAGTAAAAACTGAAGTTTTTCTTGTGAACCCAAAGCGTTAAAATCGTTTACCACAACAAGAAGAATGTGTTTATGGTGCTTAATGATGAAAAGAAAGGAGATTATTATGACAATCCATGTTTATCCCAATTGAAAAATGAACTTCGAATCTAAAAATGGTAGAAAGAGAAGTTTTTCTTATGAAACCAAAACATCAAAATCGTTTATCACAGTGAAAAGAATGTGTTTGTTATGCCCAATCATGAAAAGAAAGGAGATTATTATGTCCCTAGCTGAAAGATGAACTTCGATTCAAAAAAAGGTAGAAATGGAAGTTTTTCTTATGAAACCAAGGCATCAATATCATTTATGCCAATGAGAAAAATGTGTTTATGGTGCCCAATAATGAAAAGAATGGAGAATATTATGTCAATCCGTATTTATCCCAGTTGAAAGGCAAACTTCAATTCTAAAAATGGTAGAAAGAGAAGTTTTTCTTATGAAAACAAGGCATCAAAATCATTTATCATGATGAGGAGAAAGTGTTTATGGTGCCCAATTATGAAAAGAAAAGAGATTATTATGTGAATCCATGTTTATCCCATTGAAAAACAAACTTGAATTCTTAAAATGGTAGAGAGAGAAGTTTTTCTTGTGAAACCAAATTATCTAAATCATTTATCCCAACAAGGAGAATGTGATTATTGTGCCTAATCAAGGAAAGAAAGGAGATTATTATGTGAATCCATGTTTTTCCCAATTGAAAGATGAACTTTGTTTCCAAAAAAGATAGAAACTGAAGTTTTACCTGTGAAACCAAAGCATCAAAATCGTTTATCACAACACGAAGAATTTGTTTGTGGTGCCCAATGATGAAAAGAAAGGAGATTATTATGACAATCCATGTTTATCCCAATTAAAAAAGGAACTTTGAATCTAAAAATGGTAGAAAAAAAATTGTGCTTATGAAACCAAAGCATCAAAATCATTTATCACAATGAGGATAATGTGTTTATTATGCCGAATCATGTAAAGAAAGGAGATTATTAAGTGAATCCATGTTTATCCCAAATGAAAGATGAACTTCGATTCTAACAAAGGTAGAAACTAAAGCTTTTCTTGTGAAATGAAAGTGTCAAAATCGTTTACCACAACAAAAAGAATGTGTTTGTGGTGCCCTATGATGAAAAGAAAGGAGATTATTATGACAATCCATGTTTATCCCAATTAAAAAAAGAACTTCGAATCTAAAAATGATAGAAAGAGAAGTTTTTCTTATGAAACCAAAGCATCAAAATCGTGTATCATAATGATGAGAATATGTTTATTATGCCCAATCATGAAAAGAAAGGAGATTATTATGTGAATCCATGTTTATCCCAATTGAAAGATGAACTTCGATTCGAAAAAAGGTAGAAACTGAAGTTTTTCTTATGAAACCAAGGCATCAATATCATTTATCCCAATGAGAAGAATGTGTTTATGGTGCCCAATAATGAAAAGAATGGAGAATATTACGTCAATCCGTGTTTATCCCAGTTGAAAGATGAACTATAATTCTAAAAAAGGTAGAAAAAAAAGTTTTTCTTATGAAAACAAAACATCAAAATCGTTTATCACAATAAAGAGAATGTGCTTATAGTGCCCAATTATGAAAAGAAAGGAGATTATTATATGAATCCATGTTTTTCCTAACTGAAAAAAGAACTTTGAATCTAAAAATGGTAGAAAGAGAAGTTTTTCTTATGAGACCCAAGCATCAAAATCATTCATCATAACAAAGAGAATGTGTTTATTATGCCCAATCATGAAAGGAAAAGAGGTTATTACGTGAATCCATGTTTATGCCAATTGAAAGATGAACTTAGATTCTAAAAATGGTAGAAACTGATGTTTTTCTTATGAAACCAAGGCATCAATATCATTTATCCCAATGAGAAGAATGTGTTTATGGTGCCCAATGATGAAAAGAAAGGAGAATATTACGCTAGTCCATGTTTATCCCAGTTGAAAAATGAACTTCGAATCTAGAAATGGTAGAAAGAGAAGTTTTTCTTATGAAACCAAAGCATCAAAATCGTTTAACACAATAAGGAGCATGTGTTTATGGTGCCCAATTATCAAAAGAAAGGAGATTATTATATTAATCCATGTTTATCCCAATTGAAAGGCGAACTTGGATTCTAAAAATGGTAGAAATAGAAGTTGTCTTTCGAAGGCAAAGCATCAAAATCATTTATCACAACAGGGAGAATGTGTTTATAGTACCCAATCATGAAAAGAGGAGAGATTTTTATGTGAATCCATGTTTATCCCAATTGAAATATGAACTTCAATTTTAGAAATGGTTATTCTTATGAAAGCAACGCATCAAAATCATTTATCCTAATGAGGCGAATGTGATTTTGGCTCCCAATGACGAAAAGAAAGGAGATTATTATGTCAATCTGTGTTTTTCCCAATTAATAGATGAACTTCGAATCTAAAAATGGTAGAAAAACAAGTTTTTCTTATGAAAGCAAAGCGTCAAAATCATTTATCCCAAGAAAGAGAATGTGATTTTGATGCCCAATGATAAAAAAGAAAGGAGATTATTATGTGAATCTATGTTTATCCCAATTGAAAGATGAAATTCGATTCTAAAAAAGGTAGAAACTGAAGTTCTTCCTGTGAAACCAAACCATCAAAATCATTTAACACAACAAGAAGGATGTGTTTGTGGTGCCCAATGATAAAAGGAAAGGAGATTATTATGTCGATCCACGTTTATCCCAATTGAAAAAAGAACTTCAAATCTAAAAATGGTAGAAAGAGAAGTTTTTCTTATGAAACCAAAGCATCAAAATCGTTTATCGCAATAAGGAGAATGTGTTTATTGTGCCCAATCACGAAAAGAAAAGAGATTATTATGTGAATCCAAGTTTATCCCAATTGAAAGATGAGCTTCGATTTTAAAAAAGGTAGAAACTTAAGTTTTCCTTATGAAACTAATGCATCAAAATCATTTACCATAATAGGAAGAATGTGTTTGTGGTGCCCAATTATAAAAAGAAAGGAGATTATTATGTCGATCCATGTTTATCCCAATTGAAAAAAGAACTTCAAATCTAAAAATGGTAGAAAGAAAAGTTTTTCTTATGAAACCAAAGCATTAAAATCGTTTATCACAATGAGGAGAATGTGTTTATTTCACCCAATCATGAAAAGAAAAGAGATTATTATGTGAATCCATGTTTATCCTAATTAAAAGATAAGCTTCGATTCTAAAAAAGGTAGAAACTGAAGTTTTTCTTATGAAACCAATGCGTCAAAATCATTTGCCACAACAAGAAAAATGTATTTGTGGTGCCCAACGATGAAAAGAAAGGAGATTATTATGTCAATCAATGTTTATCCAAATTGAAAAAAGAACTTCGAATCTAACAATGGTAGAAAAAAAAGTTTTTCTTCTGAAACCAAAGCATTAAAATCGTTTATCACAGTAAGAAGAATGTGTTTGTTGTGCCCAATCATGAAAAGAAAGGAGATTATTATGTGAATCCATGTTTATCCCAATTGAAATATGAACTGTGATTTAAAAAAAGGTAGAAACTAAAGTTTTTCTTATGAAACCAAGGCATCAATATCATTTATCCCAACGAGAAAAATATGTTTATGGTGCCCAATGATGAAAGGAATGAAGAATATTATGTCAATACGTGTTTATCCCAGTTGAAAGACGAACTTCAATTCTAAAAATGGTAGAAAGAGAAGTTTTTCTTATGAAAACAAAGCATCAAAATCGTTTATCATAATAAGGAGAAAGTGTTTATAGCACCTAACTAAGAAAAGAAAGGGGATTATTATATGAATCCATGTTTATCCCAATTGAAAGACGAACTTGAATTCTTAAAAAGCTAGAAAGAGAAGTTTTTCTTATGAAACCAAAGCATCAAAATCATTTATCCTAACGAGGAGAATGTGATTATTGTGCCTAATCAAGAAAAGAAAGGAGATTATTATTTGAATCAATATTTATCCCAATTAAAAGATGAACTTCAATTCTAGAAAAGGTAGAAACTGAAGTTTTACCTGTGAAACCAAAGCATCAAAATCGTTTATCACAACAAAAAGAATGTGTTTGTGGTGCCCAATGATGAAAGGAAAGGAGATTATTATGACAATCCATGTTTATCCCAATTCAAAAAGGAATTTCAAATCTAAAAATGGTAGAAAGAGAAGTTTTTCTTATAAAACCAAAGCATCAAAATCGCTTATAACAATGAGGATAATGTGTTTATTGTGCCCAATCATGGAAAGAAAGGAGATTATTAAGTGAATCCATGTTTATCCCAATTGAAAGATGAACTTCGATTCTAAAAAAGGTAGAAACTAAAGTTTTTCTTGTGAAATGAAAGTGTCAAAATCGTTTACCACAACAAGAAGAATGTGTTTATGGTGCCTAATGATGAAAAGAAATAAGATTATTCTGACAATCCATGTTTATCCCAATTGAAAAAAGAACTTCAAATCTAAAAATGATAGAAAGAAAAGTTTTCCTTATGAAACCAACGCATCAAAATCATCTTTCAGAACGAGGAGAATGCGTTTATTATGCCCAATCATGAAATGAAAGGAGATTATTATGTGAATCCATGTTTATCCCAATTGAAAGATGAATTTCAATTCAAAAAAGGGCAGAAACTAAAGTCTTTCTTATGAAACCAAGGCATCAATATCATTTATCACAACGAGAAGAATGTGTTTACGGTGCCCAATGATGAAAAGAATGGAGAATATTACGTCAATCCATTTTTATCCCAGCTGAAAGATGAACTTCAATTCTAAAAATGGAAGAAAGAGAAGTTTTTCTTGTGAAAACAGAGCATCAAAATCGTTTATCACAATGAGGAGAATGTGCTTATAGTGCCCAATTATGAAAAGAAAGGAGATTATTATGTGAATCCATGTTTTTTCCATTTGAAAAAAGAACTTTGAATTTGAAAATGGTAGAAAGAAAAGTTTTCTTATGAGACCAAAGCATCAAAATCATTTATCACGATGAGGAGAAAGTGTTTATTATGCCCAATCATGAAAAGAAAGGAGATTATTATATGAATCCATATTTATCCCAATTGAAAGATAAACTTAGATTCTAGAAATGGTAGAAACTTAAGTTTTTCTTATGAACCCAGGGCATCAATATCATTTTATCCCAATGAGAAGAATGTGTTTATGGTGCCCAATGATGAAAAGAAAGGAGAATATTATGCCAATCCATGTTTATCCTAGTTGAAAGATGAACTTCGAATCTAAAAATGGTAAAAAGAGAAGTTTTTCTTATGAAACCAAAGCATCAAAATCATTTTTCACAATAAGGAGAATGTGTTTATAGTACCCAGTTTTGAAAAGAAAGGAGATTATTATGTGAATCCATATTTATCCCAATTGAAAGGTGAACTGGGATTCTAAAAATGGTAGAAATAAAAGTTTTCTTGCGAAACCAAAGCATTAAAATCATTTATCATAACAGGGAGAATGTGTTTATAGTGCCTAATCATGAAAAGAAAGGGTATTATTATGTGAATCTATGTTTATCCCAATTAAAAGATGAACTTCAATTCTAGAAATGCTTTTTCTTATGAAAGCAAAGCATCAAAATCATTTATTCCAATGAGGAGAATGTGATTTTGGCTCCCAATGATGAAAAGAAAGGAGATTATTATGTGAATCCATGTTCATCCTAATTGAAAGGCGAACTTGGATTCTAAAAATGGTAGAAATAGAAGTTTTCTTACGAAACCAACGCATCAAAATTGTTTATCACAACAGGGAGAATGTGTTTATAGTGCCCAATCATGAAAAGAAAGAAGATTGTTACGTGAATTCATGTTTATCCCGATTGAAAGATCAACTTCGATTCTAAAAATGGTAGAAAAACAAATTTTACTTATGAAGGCAAAGCATCAAAATCATTTATCCCAATGAGGAGAACATGATTATGGCACCCATCATGAAAAAAAAGGAGATTATTATGTGAATCCATATTTATCCCAATTGAAAGGCGAGCTTGGATTCTAAAAATGGTAGAAATAGAAGTTTTCTTGCAAAACCAAATCATCAAAAACGTTGATCACTACAAGGAGAATATGTTTACAGTGCCCAATGATGAAAAAAATGAGATTATTATGTGAATCCATGTTTATGTCAATTGAAAGATGAACTTTAATTGTAAAAATGGTAGAAAAACAAGTTTTTCTTATGAAACAAAGCATCAAAATCATTTATCCCAATGAGGAGATGTGTTTGTGGTGCCCAATCATGAAAAGAAAAGAGATTATTATATGAATCCATGTTTATCCCAACTGAAAGATGAACTTCGATTCTAAAAAATGTAGAAAGTGAAGTTTTTCTTGTAAAACCAAAGTATCAAAATTGTTTGTCACGATAAGGAGAATGTGTTTATAGTGCCCAATCAAGAAAAGAAAGGAGATTATTATGCGAATCCATGTTTAGCCTAACTAAAAGATGAACTTCAACTCTAAAAATTATGGAAAAAGAAGTTTTGTCTTGTGAAACCAGCGCCTCAAAACCATTTATCACCACAAGAAGAATATGTTTATTATGCCCAATCATGAAAAGAAATAAGTTTATTATGTGAATCCATGTTTACCCCAATTGAAAGATGAACTTTGATTCTAAAAATAGTAGAAAGTGAAGTTTTTCTTATGAAACCAAGGCATCAATATCATTTATCCTAACTGGAAGAATGTGTTTATGGTGCCCAATGATGAAAGGAAAGGAGAATATTATGTCAATCCATGTTTATCCCAGTTGAAAAAAAAACTTTGAATTTAAAAATGGTAGAAAGAGAAGTTTTTCTTACGAAATCAAAGCATGAAAATCGTTTATCACAATAAAAAGGAAGTGTTTATAGCGCCCAACTATGAAACAAAATGGGGATTATTATGTGAATCCATGTTTATCCTAATTGAAAGACGAACTTGAATTCTTAAAATGGTAGAAAGAGAAGTTTTTCTTATGAAACCAAAGCATCAGAATCATTTATCCCAACAAGGAGAATGTGATTATGGTGCCCAATCAAGAAAAGGAAGGAGAATATTATGTGAATCCATGTTTATCCCGATTGAAAGATGAACTTCGATTCCAAAAAAGGTAGAAACTAAAGTTTTTCCTGTGAAACCAAAGCATCAAAATCGTTTATCACAACAAGAAGAATGTGTTTGTGGTGCCCAATGATGAAAAGAAAGGAGATTATTATAACAATCCATGTTTATCCCAATAGAAAAGGAACTTCAAATCTAAAAATGGCAGAAAGAGAAGTTTTTCTTATGAAACCAATGCATCAAAATTGTTTATCACAATAAGGATAATGTGTTTATTGTGCCCAATCATGAAAAGAAAAGAGATTATTAAGTGAATCCATGTTTATCCCAATTGAAAGATGAACTTTGATTCTAAAAAATGTAGAAACTAAAGTTTTTCTTGTGAAACCAAAGCGTCAAAATCGTTTACCACAATAAGAAGAATGTGTTTCTAGTGCTCAACGATTAAAAGAAAGGAGATTATTATGATAATCTATGTTTCTCCCAATTGAAAAAAGAACTTCGAATCTAAAAATGGTAGAAGGAGAAGTTTTTTTATGAAATCAAAGCATCAAAATCATTTATCCCAATGAGGAGAATGTGACTTTGGCTCCCAATGGCGAAAAGAAAGGAGATTATTATGTGAATCCATGTTTATCCCAATTGCAAGGCGGACTTGGATACTACAAATGGCAGAAATAGAAGTTTTCTTATGAAACCAAAGCATCAAAATCGTTTATCACAACAAGGAGAACATATTTATAGTGCCTAATCATGAAAAGAAAGGAGATTATTACGTGAATCCATGCTTATCCCGATTAAAAGATGAACTTTGATTCTAAAAATGGTAAAAAAATAAGTTTTTCTTATGAAGGCAAAACATCAAAATCATTTATCCTAACAAGGAGAACATGATTATGGTGCCCAATCAAGAAAAGAAAGGAGATTATTATGTGAATCCATGTTTATCCCAATTGAAAGGTGAGCTTGGATTCTAGAAATGGTAGAAATAGAAGTTTTCTTATGAAAGCAAAGCATCAAAATCATTTATCACAACAAGGAGAATGTGTTTATAGTGCCCAATCTTGAAAAGAAAAGAGATTTTTATGTGAATCAATGTTTATCCCAATTGAAAGATGAACTTCAATTCTAAAAATGGTAGAAAAACAAGTTT
>JBBYHO010523935.1:0-17690 GCA_038382025.1 Adansonia gregorii | reverse complement strand
AATGCTTGAAGAAGTTAAAACACATTCTAGTATTTTTCAAAGTGTTTGTGAAATATTTCATGAAGAAAAATACTAATATTGAAAATATTTAAACACGGGCTAATTAAGTTTAAGTTTTAGTTATATCAAAACGAAGATTAATTCAAAGCTAATATAGCTAACAATTTTAGGTGAAGAGGCTATGATTTTTTAAACTTCTTTTATCTGTAACCCTTGGAACCAACAAATTACATTCTGTTTGGGCCATTTAGGCCCACCAATTTTTTTAATTTTAAAAATATTTTTACTAAAAAGTTGATGAAATTCCCTCTGCAGAAAAGTACCTTTGGCAATTTAACAATCCTAAATGACTCTAGGATGATTTTTCAAAGTCCACTACACCTTTCCCATGCAAATGCTACCAGTGCTAAAACAAAACCTAAGTTTTAAAATTTATTCTGCATAGAAAGTGATTTTCTAGATTTTTGGAAGATTTGTATATTAATCCTTATCGAGCTACCTTTCTAACGATATCTGTTTTACCCCATAAAGCCTAAGAATGAATGCAAAATAAATTCAGGAAGGGAGATAGCATGATGCCATCCCTAATTTTTAAAACTAAAATTAGCCTATTTTTCGAATCACCTTTATTGAGACATTTAAATGTCTCAAAATATATCCGATTGAGTCTTCATGTAGTATACTACAATGCAATCCCTTTAGGCTAAAACAAAAAGATAATTTTATTCAAATTCTCAATTGCTATTTTCAAAATGCCTTTTTCACAGAAAACATGCCTTTCCTCCATAAATATTCAAATTTTCACCAATAGGGATATTCCCACCTTACCTTTTTGAAAGGATACCCCAACCCCATTTTTCACTTGAAAACCTAAATTTTCTCTCTCGTAGGCATTCTCAGGCCTTTAACCAATATTCATTTTGTAAATATAAAAAATCTTCTCCATTGGGAATACTCTAACTTTATTTTTTTGAGGGGATACTTTAACGCTTTTTTCACTAAAAATTTTTAATGTTCTCTCTCCTAAACCTTTTTACGCCTTTTAACCAAAACCTCATTTCAAAAATATCAAAAATCTTCACCATTGACGATATTCCAACCTTACTTTTGGAGGGGATACTCCAAACTCATTTTCCACTCATAATCTAAAAATTTTCTCCTCTGGGATATCCCAAGCTTTTTAATCAAAACTCATTTTTCAGACCTTAAACAACCATTGAGTCTAAATTTGTCTTAAAATTATCATCCCAATTATTCCTTAATAATCAAAGACAATTACAAGATACATCCCTATCGTCATGTATCTAGCTTTAAAACTTTAGACCATTCGAAGGGCTTTGCATGCTTGACTTAAAAAATGTATGATATTGGTAGTACGCGACCCTTTGAGTCATCCTATGATCGGGATTTCAATTAGGCATAGTAATATGAAGGGCAGAGAAACCATCAGGTGAATCATTCATTCAACTAGTCTTGGATAGCCACCAAAAATGGTCATAAACTTGGAGTCACCATCATTTTGTGCTAGGCAAGATTGGATGCCTATTGAAAATCATATTCTCAGTTACGAAACTCAAAGCATCAATTTCAAGGTCTATAAAGTCCAAAAATTCATTGGTTGAGTTTAGGTGTTGATTACATGTTGCGTAGGGTTAACACCCCTATGCAGCTCTAAATCAATATCTACTAACTATGTCTCGCTTTGGTTTCAGCTTAATCGGTTCTGTTTGGTCATTATTTAAATATAATCCCATTTAATGCATGAACTTTCATGGAAAATGTAAACTCGAGTTTTAAAACATAATTTAACATCATCTATGCACCACAGAGGTATGAAAAGCATAGGGATTTTTTATGAACATGATATCTGGATTAAATTTTAAAAATTCAAATATTTCGTATTAAGAACTAGAAAGATACTAACACAGAACATTACCTTGTAAAATTTTTTTAAAAATTAATTTTAAATATGAATGCACCGTAGTCATTACAAAAATAACACTTGTTAGTAAGACAAAAAAAGAATACAACAATATCACAGATAAACAATCACAAACCAAGAAACATAAAAAGTAAGGAAGATCAAATTGTATCTTGTGATTGTCTTTGATTATTAAAGAATAACCAGGATGACAACTTTGAGATTTGGTTGGATTTGATGGTACTTGAAGGTTCAAGAAAAATAGTTTCGATTGGTAGGCTCGGGGATGTCCAAGAGAGAGAATTTGGATTTCAAATGAAATTTGGAAAAAATGAGGTTAAAGTATTCCCTCAGAAGATGAAGTTAGAGTATCCATAAAAGTAAAAAAAAAATTAGGATGCTTAAAGGGAGTTTTAATTAGGGAAGAAATTCAAATTTTGAATGCAAAGAAGGGTTAGAGTATTCCCTTAGAAAATAGGGTTAGAGCATCCCCGAAGATGAAAATTCTTGATGTTAAGAAAATAATTTAGAATCTCCAATGCAACCTCAAAAAGAAAATTTGAGTTTTGAGTTGAAAACATGGTTGTTGCATCACTTCAGAGCAATGGGGTTAGAGGTTCCACACGAGTTACAATTTTAGGTATATTTAACAGCGCTTTGATTGGAAAAAAATTCAAGTTTTAAATGAAAATAAGGTTGGAGTATCCCCTCAAAGCAATGGAATTAGAGTATCTCCACTAGAAAAATTTTAATATCTTATGGGGAAAAGATATTTTGTAAAAAATTATTTTTTTAGTTTAACCTTAATCTGAGTCTAAAAGGTTCATTTACAGAGGAACCATTAGATGTATTATAGAGACATTTAAATGTCTCTATAAAGGTGTTTCAAAAATTAGGTTGAAATAAAGGAAAGCATTGCATCATCTCTTTTATTGAATTTATTCTAGGTTTATCCAAAGACTTCAGGGTAATTGAGGTGTCATTGGAAAGGTAACTCAACTAAGATTAATAGAGAAATATTCCAAAAATCCTAGAAGATCACTTTCTATATGGAATTATTTTATTGAATTTGGCTTATGTTGATGTTGACAGCATGTGCAGGGGAGAAGGTATGATGGACTTCGAAAAATTATTTTAGGCTCATTAGGAATTGTTAAGTTGTAAACAATATCTTTTAAGAAATGGAATTTTGCAATCTTTCACGAAAAAATATTTAAGCAATTTTGGGAAATCATCTGGTATGTCGAAATAGCCTAAATAATATAGGTTTACTGGTTCTAAGGGTTTTGGATAGGAAAGGTTTGAAAAATCAAAACTCCTTCATTCGGGATGGTCCAGAGGTGAACGAGATGCTGTTAAAAAGTAATTCAAATCTTTCTAAAGAAAAAAATTAGAAAATTCAAGAAAAGTTAGTTATGGTTCAAAATAAATTTTTTTCAATTGAATTAATGCTAGCAAGGTACAAATAGGGGATCATTCGATTTTTGGCTTTCTTTAAGGACAGACTCAAGTATAGGATGTCCAAACATTAGTTATAGAAAGAGGCAAGTAACATGGGCATCAAGAATTCATTCCATAATCTCAGAGTAGTTTGGGATGATGAAAAAACTAGTTGACCATGTCATTAAAGAGGGTATTGGACTTAAGATCAAGGCTTAAAACTTTAACAAAGGAAAATGATATTTTATTTCCATGAATCTAAACCTCGAATGTTTAGTTTGTCCCTAAGATTAAGGATGAATTTAAGCAAAACCTTAAATCCATGCTATTCCTCATCTATTGGAGGTAGCATGAACTTAACTTGGGGATTTTTGAAAATCAAATTTTTAGCAAACAAGCATGCTTTTTGACAAACAAGCCATGAATGAAATGCAACATACATTCTAGTGAACACAAATTAAACATGCAAATACATGAAGATGTCATTTTAACATGGTAATGGGTAACAAAAATGCAAGAAGATGATAAATAAGGTGCAAGGAAATGATATGAACATATTTAAGTGAAGAAAAGCATGCTGGAGTTGCCAAGATAGCATTTTTATGTCATGGGACTCCTTAAAATGCAAGAAAATGCATGAACATGCTCAATACATGTTATGAAAACATTCATGCTTGTGTTAAGCATGTGAAAATAGATGAAATATGATAAAAACGCATGTATAAGGACTATTTTGATGAAAAAATAAAAACGAAGGTATTTGGCACACCCCAGCAATATTATGGCATTAAAAGAATGTCAAGATCCTAAGACTACCATAACCAAGGTAGCAATAATACATGAAAGTCTTAGGATGGTCATGGTAACATAAAAGGCTTACTAAAATGATGTTGATGATAGCAATGGAAAATGTATGGAACAAGGTAGAGAAAATATACCAAAAAAGCTTGAACTTTTCTCTCTTCTTCAAGCCACGACTTTAAGCTTAGTTCTTTCCTTCTCTTTGCTATTATTTAGCAAGAAAAGGATGAAAGGAAAAAGCTTTTTGGTAATATTGTTGATGGTGGTTTTGGGGAACCATGAGAATGGAAAAGGTTAAGAGTGAAAAGCAATAGAGTAGTGTTTTTGGAAGAGTTTTAGGGTTAGAGATTGCTAAAAGATTTTTAGGGATAATTGAAACTCTTCTTTTTTAGAATGGCTAGAGAGTCTCCTCTGAGATGGTTGGAAGTTTTTTTTGTAGGTAGTTGGAAGCTTTCCTTAAATTCAATGTTTAGCCACTGCTTTTAGGAGACAAAGTAAAGGCATTTTCGATCTTTTATTCCTATACTAAGGGACATCTCAAGCTACTACACTTGGCTAGCCTTCTTCATATTAGTTTTGACATACTGATTATGGGCCAAAAAAGCTATAATAGTTTACAACTAGAGATAAGCCTAACATGCCCTCTTATAACCATATATTTTATGAAAGTGACCTTTATCACTGGCTATTTAGGCTCCAAAAAAAGTCGAGGTCTACAATAAATTATGATAGTTTGTTGGGGAAAAAAAGCATATTTGAATCAGAATTTTGAAGGCTAAAAAATGATTCGAATAGGGCAAAAATGCCTTGGTGTATTAATGCATAACATAATTTTTACCCATAAGTATCGATACAATGAAGCATGTATTAATGCTAAGAGCAAAAAATTATTTCTAGTCTCAAGACTTAGTGGCCTGTATGGATACTCCATGGATTTGTATTGATACTAATTCTTGTGTATTGATATATTTTGCCAAAAATCATAACTTTAGCTACTTCCAAGGTTTGTATCAATACAAACATGCTAGGTATTAATACCACACCTTAGGTATCGATACCTACACCTATGGGTACATATGTGATTTAATTTTTTTTCAAAACTTGAATCTACAATTTTCACAAAAACTCATTCATATGAAGAGATTATGTCAAAATAATGATAAAATGAAACCAATCAAACTAAAATCAAAGCAAAATATGGTTAGCAGGTATCAATTTCATACATCATAGGGATGCTAATCCTTTCCCATACGTAACCTACTACCAAACCTCATCAATGAATCTTTGGACTGTGTAGACCTTGAAGTCAATGTTTTAAGTTTCATAACTTGGAATATTGTTATCAATAGGCACCAGATCATGCTTAGCCAGAAAAAATTGATGGCAATCAAGTTTTCAACCATTTTGCGATGGCTATTTGAGACCAATTAGGTGAGTGATTCATCTAATGATCCTTTCTTTTACAACCATCTCACTATGCCTAATCCAAATCCTAAACAAGGGATAATCCAAAAGCAATCCAACTAATTCTAGTTCCTTTTATTAGGTTGTGTGTGTCACCATTTGAGCAATTCATGTGAGTGTTATGCCTAGGTAGGGGGACTTTGACACACTAGTAAAGACAATAGTTTGACTCTATCTCTATAACCTACAAAGAGCTTTATTAAGCTTTACTCTAGGAGCATCTAGTTGCTTTCGTATAAATCCTAGAGAAAAACCTTAATACCCTCATTTTTATCACCCCAATGGCCATTGCGACCACCATGTCAGGGCAGCAAGGCATAATGCTGAGAATTACATTTCTTGTAAGTGAAGGGTACATTGATTTAAAGGTTTTTCAATTTAGGACAAATTAAGGGTCGAATATTATTGCAAATCCCTTACTAAACCTTGCCAAGTTGATGATGAATATTATCAATGTCAAAGATAATTGTGAGGTCAAGAGGAGCATAGAGAAAGTCAAGATGTCGATAAGTATGGTTTAGTAGATATTGACTCATGTAGACATCTAATTTTTTCTAGGCCAATTTTTGGCATCTGGAGACATAATAAAAAGATGATAGAATAAAAAAATAAAAATAAAAATGGGGACAATTATTAGTTGTCATGACGCTAGGCAAAAAAGTTTTTAGGAAGGTCTAAAATGCCTAGGGCCATATTAAAAAATATAAAAATGAGGCATTAAAGTTCATTATTCGAGGTGTCATCAAAGTAACTTAGATGAGCACGGGTCAGTTTCCCCTTATTTATGTCCAAGGTGAGGTATTTAAAGAGCCAAAGGTATGTACAAGTGACATGGGTGCGTAAGTATTGATATAAAGCTTTCACATCACTAAAATTAAAATTGTCACATGTAGCATCGATACAAGAAGTTTGGGTGTCAATTCCGAAGAAATGGTATCAATGCTTAGCATGCTTGTATTGATGCAGGCTTTAATAGTAACTGAAGTTGTCATTTTTGGCAAAATGTATTGATACACACGCAAGAGTATTGACACAAATCCTTGGAGTATTGATATAGGGCTTTAAGTCTCGAGACTGAAAATAATTTTTTGCTTTTGATATTCATACACACTTCTTTTTATCGATACTTATGGGCATAAATTGCCTTTTGTATCGATACAAAAAGTCTTGTATTGATATACTAAGGCATTTTGCCCAATTTAAGTGATCTTTCAGCATTTGAAAATTTGATTTAAACATGTTTCTTGCATAAAAAATCATAATAGTTCATATTAGCCCTGGGCTTGTGATTGGACTTAAACAAATTTTTAAAGCCTAAATAGTTAATGGTAAAGGACATTTTCATGAAATATATGGTTTGTCAGAGAGCACGCTAGGTTTTTCTCCAGTTGTAGGTTATTACAATTTTTTTAGACAACTAATCTATATGGCAAAACCAATGAAAATGAGAGTAGCTGAACATAAAAGGAAGCCAAAGCTGGCCTAGCCATTCATTAACAAAATTTCTAGGAATCTCCAAAAAAATAAACCTTCAGCAACCTCCAAAAAAAGGACTTTAGAAAACTTTGTTCCATTACCTTTTTATCCTCAACCTTTCTCCAATTCCATGGCTCTTTAAAATCATTGCCAAAAACACTTATAAGACCCTTTATTCCATTCAGCCTCCTTCTTAAAACTTATTTCCATTAACACCCTACCAGAAAACTCCTATTTTTATCATTACCTTGCACATCAACATCTAAAAAAAAAAAAGAAAAAAGCTGAGCCCAAAGTTGCTGCTTAAAGAAAAAGGCAAAACCTTGATGTTTTGGTAGATTTTCTCACCCAACTTTCTTTTTTTTCTCATTTCTAGCATTTACGTCATTTCAATCAACCATTTATGCTACCATGACCATCCTAGTACCCCAATGCATTATCATTGCCTGGGTTGCGATAGTCTTAGGATTTTATTGTTTTTTTAATGCCTTGATGTTGCTTGATACGCCAAACATCTTATCTTTCATGCTATCATCAAAGTAGTCCCTTATTCATACATTTTCAGTCTATTTTTCACCTATTTTCACATGATTAACACATGCTTGAATGTTATTCCTAACATGCATTGAGTATGTTCATGAATTTTCTTGCATTTTAAAGAGTCTCATGGCACAAAAGTGCCATCCTAGTTTTTGCAAAGAAAGACTAGCTCAGATTCTAGGGTCAACTTGGATCGAGTATCATATCAAGGTGAAAAAGAACAATGAGTGCATCTCATGGGCCAGTTTGAAAGAAGTAATGGTGAGTATTATTGATGTTAGAAAAATTCAAGATATCTATGCTCTGGCGATATATGGTCTTATCATATTTTTGAAAAAATTAGGCTATGTTAAAGATACTATTGAAGATCTTTTTGGATTATGTTGCAACATCAATCACACATTAGCCATTGTTGCTGAAACTATTCAAGCTCTTAGTTTTTGCAAGGAAATGGGTACAGGTCACTTCTTTGGATCTGTGTCACTTTTTTACATTTAGCTTCAGTCATTTTTGTCCTGAAAAAAGGATGTCATAGAACTTCTTACCCAAATTTACCCTATCTTTAAAGTACTTAAAAAAAATGGCCTTAAAAGAAGTTTGAAGAGTAATAGGTCCAGAAATTCTTGAACCTTAGCAGAGAAGGGGTGACATGGAAGGCTCTTTGGTTTTCACCACAGACAATTGTATACCAATGCAAGGATTATACTTGTTTATCACTCATAGGATTATGGGGAAGCACCGGTTATGCACCTATCCTAGTCTTACAACAATTTCAATGTTAACAATTTATTCCCTTTGTCCAAGACTTAGAGCAGTGGGATTTCAGCTATGGTGAGCCTGATTACAAGTTGAAAGTTTAGCTAGCTTTCCATTCTTAGAGATAACCCCATTACAGGGAAAGGTACTAGAAAAAAAGCAATACGATCCCAAGCTATAATGAGTAGAAGATTTGTCATATCAATAACTCTTTACCTTTCTCTGCCATTGGAACATCATGAGTATCAATTAATTAATTTCCCTTTGAAATTAGGTTACTTAGGCATGAGTTCAAAAAAGAAAAAGGTGACTTTATTAAGGAAATTACTTACGTAAAGGAAGAAAAGAGTCAATTAGAAATGGACCCTACCTCTAGGATTGCAAGCTAAATCGGGCGATCGAAGAGAAAAACCATTTCAAGATGGATATTGAAAGTTTAAAGAAAGACTATAATGGCCCTTATTAAAACAAGAAAGTCAACACTTTGATAAGTCACTAATTGAGTGGGAAACAAGAATTGCAACATTTAACAGGGAAATACCTTAATATAAAGAAGAAGTTAGGGCCACTAAGGAAAAACTCGTTAGATCTTATGCCTTTGAATTAACTTATCAAAGAAGGAATAGATGGCTAGAATCTTGAGCCCGAGATTTGAGGTCAAATTGGTTAAGAATAAGACTCTAATGCTTAAAATTCAAGATTTAAAGCATTCCCCTTAAGCTTGCTAAAACCAAATTAATGAATTAATGAAAGCCTTTGAACAATGACAATAAGAATGGCTCAAGTGGTTGATCATGGATGCCAAAATTATTAAGACCGTCAGTGCTTTCTTATTGAGCAGATTCAAGTAGCCTAATTGAAGGTCGAAACATCATAGACATAGCCCAATCCTTGACACATGACATCTTACCCATTAGAGCCTATGAATAAGAATTGTTGTATTTTATGGAATGTGTGATTAAGCAATGCAATAGTGTTAGGCATTTACGATTGTAATCAAGTGTAATTGAGATATTTTGTTGCTCTAATGAAAAATGCTATTAATAAAGCTTCTCCCTAAATCTGATTATCCCATATGCATTTGCATGACTAATCTAATTTTTTTACCACATTATGCATTGTAATAATTGTCATCTAATTGCATATCGATCTTTATCTTATCAAACATGCTCGTGACATATAAAGTCTAACCCAATAGTAATCTAAGGTAAAGGTGCTTTAAGACATGACCTATAATTCATCATCAATATAACACTCATAATCATCGAAAAGTGATGGAAAATGATCACCGAGCCTATATTAAAAGACTTGAACTCATATATACGGAGTCTCAAGAGCTATCACTTCGTAAGAATGAAGAACTCTAAGCTTAGGTTATGGAATTGACTAAGTTATGGTCTAAGGTTTTGAAGGAAAAAGGGCAAACAAGCACTGTCGATGCAGGAAAAGAACTAGCTAATCTTAAAAGCAACTTGAATGGTGGTTTTGAAGCCACTAATGCTAAGGAAAGGGCATTACATGGACAATATCCTTTGACAACAATAGTCCATCAACTCAGTCTTTTATTTACATTAACCATACAGCTACATCATATCTAGTTAAGGGTTTTAGGGTATGAGCACTTCACTAACAAGGTTTTAGGGTTTTAGGGTGTGAACATCCTAGATCTCAATGAGCAAGTAGAACAAGAAAAAGCAAAGAGGTCCTCAAAAAATAATGAAGACTTAAATAAGTATCAATCACTAGAAAAGCATGTTTAAGTTGTAAAAAAAAGTGAAAAATTTAGGATATGGATATCAAATCTTCGGGATTGTTTTTCAATCTTGTCAACTTACCTAAATTCAAAGTGCTAGATTTTAAAAAGTACAATAGGACTACAATCCTCGCTAGTCACCTTCGCATACTAGCATAAGATGGTAGAGTATGAAGAGAATTCACCACTTTTAAGATAGTCTAACTAGGGCAGCTATCCGATAGCATATAGGGCTTGATCTTGTGAGAATTAAAAAATGGGTAGATTTGGCTTGTGCTTTCCTTGATTAATATACACGTGTTTGATTGGACTTCGAATCGTCTCTTCCTTATAAACACGGAAAAGAAAGCCTCTGAGAGCTTTAGTTAACATACTTAAAGGAAGATAAAGGACATCGCTTAAGTTCACCCTTTTTTGACCGTTAAAGAGATGACAGTTATGTTTATTAGCATTTTGTGAGCTCCTAATATGAAAAGTTAGTGGGAAATGCCATAAAACTTTTGTAGATATGGTCATATCATGTGAAATGATGATAATGCTATCAAAATTGGCAAAATATCCATTGGATAATCATTCGAGTTGGTCAAGAAGTCAACAACTAAGGTAAGGAGAAGTAGGTGAATGCTATTAGTGAAAGTAATGGTAGGTATAATCAGAATCCGCATTCTATGTAGCGTATGTACATTTCAAGCATGGTACACTTAGGTTTTAACCTTGATTCATTAATGCCACAACTAGTCCATTCTCATAGGATCATTTTGATAATAAGCTTCACATCGAATCTTATTTAAACCATAGCCTAGAGTACATAATCGCATAATACAAACAATGCAAGGGCTCCAAATGATTAATAAGCACCTAAAAAAAGAACACTTTAAGCCACTTGCTTCCTTATACAAAAAGGTTTATTCTATCGATTGGCTAATTGACTAGTGGCCCCGATATTCACGAACCTAATATAACCTTTGTACCCTAAATGGTATGATAAAAATGCTTACTGTGAGTACCATATCAAGGTAAAAGGCCACTTCATTGAGAATTGCACCTCATTTAAAAGAAAGGTACATGGTCTATTGGAAAAAGATGTGATTAAAGCCAAACAAAGGCTTGGACCTAACATTAAAGCCAATCCACTTCTTAACCATGCAGAGCTAAGAGTGAATGCAGTGATTAAGGAAAAAGTTGTTAGGTAAAAAAAAAGCATCAGGGAAGTCAAAACCCTAATAAGCAATGTGTGGCAAACCTTTGCAAAAGTTAAAAAATTGTCTGATGTTAAAAATCAAAGCAAAAAATGATTGAACCATCCTGTTCTTATTGTAATCAAGAGCATAAAGGAGGAATGGGACGGTTATGTCATTGCAAGCAAGGTCAAAGAGATGATGGACTAATCCAAAATTCATTTTTATGAGGAGTAGGATGATTACATCTAGGGTTCAAGTTAGTTTTCTTTCATGAACATGGAAAATGTAGCTAATGAAACCTTTAAGCAATATGCTTTGAGGTGGATGGAAAAGGCCACCTAGATTTACTCCTAATGATATAGAAAGAAATGATTGTTAGATTTATCTATAAATTACAATCTTTTTACTATAAAGAGGTGGTGAAAAAACCCCGAAGAGCTTCATAGATGTAGTCATATTGTGCGCAATAATTGATGAAGACATAAAAAGTGAGTTAGGTAAAAAATTACCTTCAAGAGCAAAAGGAAATAAAAAAATGAAAAATACCTTTAAGAGCAAAAGAAAATAAAAAATGAAGGCTAAACAATAACTATTATCCAGTACCAGAACTAGGGTATCTCAAACTCATATTAAATCAAATATAAAGAAGTAGCCATTGAAGAATACTATGAGGTTGTAAAAAGTAGAGATAAGGTCAAAACGCCAATGAATTTGGTCTAGTAAATCTTTATACTACTAGTCAATAAGGTCCAAAGGATAAAAAAGAGCCAATGATTTTTGTGATTTCCATATCATTTATGGCCATACTCTTTAAACATGCAAACAGTTCTGTGCTATGGTTCAAGGGATAATGAATAATGGTAGCATCAAATTATATTATAAAAAGCGAGCCTCACATACCCAGTTAGTAAATATGGTACATCTATTAGTGCCACCGTCCTTATTTTGTTGTAAGACCATTGGTATTATTTGACAATTGACTGAGAGTCAGAGCTATCTCTATTCAGCCCATACAAAGGATGATAATTCAATTTCCATCCGCTTTCCTTTATAAAGATAACAAGGCTATTCCTGGAACTATGAAAGAAAAACTATAATCATCAGGGAATCTAGCCAAGAGGTAGCAAATGTTGATCTTTTAGGGTAAGCCATCTAACTCAAAGTGGTAGATGTTATGCCCCAGTACATTAAGAGGTGAAACTCAGTAAAAGAACACTACTTCTATTCCTTAAGTACCAAAGTCTACAACCAAAGACTTAAGTTAAATGGTTATCAAGGAACCAGTAAGTGAGAAAAAATTTACGAAATTACTTAAGTTTATTAAGCATAGCGAATGTAGCATCGCCAATCAATTTATCCTAGTAGGCTAGTTGGATCACCTAGTAAGCGACATCACTCGGAAAAATATTTATCTTTCAGTGATAATGAAATCCTTCATGGAGGAAAGGGAAACTACAAAGCCTAACACATCATTACATATTGTAAAGGTGGCTCGTTGCCTAAGTTGCTTATTGATAATGAGTTAACTCTAAATGTAATGCTCGTATCATGCTTGAACAAGCTCCCTATTGATGCCTCTCGTATCCAAAATAGTCTTTCGATAGTGCAAACATTTAATGGAACTTGTAGAAATGTTATGGGAAACATCACCATTCCATTCCAAATTGGCCCATAAGGCCTTGTATTCACTTTACGGGGACAGTGCCATCATCGTTATATTAGAAGTTGAAATTCATCATTAAAGACAAAGTCATCAGTAGTAGAGGAAAACAAGATATCATCATTGCTAGCTCAACCAATGCCCCGTATATTAAACCAGATGATAATGATGTCCTAGAATCTTCATTTCAATCCTTTGAGTTTGTCAATGCCACTTATGTTAATAAGGGGTTTCCAATGCTTGAGCCTTATATATCGAAAAGTACTTATATGGGTTTAAAGCTAACTGTTGGCAGAGGTGCCCAAGCTAGCAAAAGATTTTCAGAGCCTTGAAAATTGTCAACCAGATTGACAAAAAAGGGCTACGGCCAACTACATAGTAGAAAAGAAAACAAGCTTAAAAGAATAGTGAAAAAAATAGCCCATCTATTGGGACAAGACATGGGATATAAACTAATAATGTTTCAACCTTTTTAAGAAAGTTCCTCTCTAAGAGGACATGTGAATATCAGCTTCGTTAATGTTATGCTTATATTGAACAAGGCATTTAGAGATTTTTTCATCAATGCAATTAATGAGCTAGGGACATCAAAGATGGATTGAAAGACCCATCTGTGCCCTCTAGGATTTGTTCCAAGTGTTTGGACTAAAACTGAGATTGCTATAATGCTTTGAACTAAACCTATATGTGTCCACCTAAAAGCATCGTAGGATCTTTTCTATGGGCATCCTTTTATTAAGTATTATCAATGAAAATGACTAAACATTACACATTTAAACTTTTGTGTTCATAGTTCATGCCAATTCTTAGGCTTTTCTCTACATATTTTTTTGCCTATATTGTTTTTTTCCCTATTTTCAAGTACCTAGATAATGTAACAAGAATATTCATGCTGAAACTTTGAAAATCAATTTTGAGCAACCAATCTTCACTACTAAAGTTGATTCTAAAGAGAACCCCATACCAGTAGAATTGTTGAGGCTAATTGAATAAGAAGAAAAATATATATTACCTTATGAAGAACCCACTGAAACCATAAACCTCAAAATAAAAGAAAAACCAAAAAAGTCAAAATCAAAACTTCCATAAGCCTATTAACTGGAACCAAACTCATAAGTTTCCTTCAAGAGTATCAAGATGTGTTTGCCTGGTCTAACCAGGACATGCCTAAACTAGACACTGACATTACGATCCATAAACTTCCTTTCAAACTCAAGTGTAAGCCCATACAACAAAAGCTTAGAAGGATGAGACTTAAAATGCTTTTTAAGATCAAAGAAGAAAAAAAGAAACAATTTGAAGCAAGATTTCTTCAAGTAGCCAAAAATCATTAATAGGTAGCCAATATAGTCCCAGTTCTTAAGAAGAATGGTAAAATGCATATGTGTATAGATTAAAGGGATCTAAACCAAGCCAGCCTAAAAGATAATTTCCCTTTACCTATATTTTCCCTTTGCCCTATATCAATACCCTAGTAGACAACACTGCCAAAAATGTACTATTTTCCTACATGGATGAATCATTGGGTTATAACCAAATTGAAATGGCTGCTAAAGACATGGACAATACCACCTTTGTGACATATAGGGGCACTTTCTTCTGTAAAGTGATGCCCTTTGGGCTTGAAAATGCTAGTGCAACCTACCATAGGCAATGATAACCTTGTTCCATGATCTCACGCACAAAGAAATCAAGTCTACGTGGATGATATGATTGCCAAGTCACCAAAAAAGTGAACATGTGGCCACTTTGTGCAAATTCTTCAAACGACTTCATAAATACCAGCTCAAGTTAAATCTTGCAAAATACACATTTGATGTGACATCTGGTAAACTATTAAGCTTCATTATGAGTGAAAAAAGAATAAAAGTCAATTCTAACAAGGTCAAGGCCTTTCAGAATCTATCACACACTCGAACTCAAAAAGAAGTAAGGAATTTCTTGGGAAGGTTTAATTACATAGCTTGATTTGTATCTCTGCAAACCAAGAAATCCAACACAATCTTTTAACTGCTTAAAAAACAAAATCCCAGAGAATGCCAAAAAGCCTTCAATAAAGTCAAACATTACCTTTCAAACCCTCTGGTACTTGTACCAATAGTGCCTAGTCAATTTCTAATCCTATATTTATCGATTTTCAACAATTCAATGGGCTATTTATTAGGTTAACATGATGAGCCAGGAAAGAAGGAATAGGCTATCTACTACTTGAGCAAGAAGTTCATAGAATATGAAAATAACTATTCAGTAATAGAGAAGCTATATTATGTTTTAGATTGGACAGCTTGAAGGTTAAGGAAATATATGTTGTACCACACTATGTGGCTGATCGCCAAACTTTATCCCATCAATTATTAATGTGAACCTCTTGCCTTGTTAAAGAGATTAACTAGGTGGCAAGTCTTACTTTCTAAGTATGACATCATGTATATGAATTAGAGAGCTATTAAGGGTAGTGCAGTAATAGACTTTTTGGCAAACCGAGCAACGGATGGGTATTATTTTTAGACTCTAAATTTCCTGATAAAGACTTAATGTCCATATCCGAGGCAGAGAACACTATCAAGTATAGTTCATTTTAGAAAATGCACTTTGATAGAGCTTCAAATACGTTAGGGAATGGAACTAGGGCAATTCTTATCTCACTTAATGGAAACCACAACCTTTTCATCGCAAGATTGAACTTTGACTACACTAACAATATAGCTAAACATGAGGCTTGCATTATGGGATTCTAAGCCACCATTGAATAAGGTATTCGAACACTGTAAGTATTAAGAGATTTAGCCTTTGTCATCTACTAACTAAAAAAAGAATAGCAAACTTTTGACGCTAAGCTAATTCATTATAGGAATCTATCTTAAAACTTATAAAACATTTAATGATATTAACTTTTAGCACTTACCTAGGGAAGAAAGCCAAATCACTAATTCCTTAGCTACTTTATTATCCATGTTCAAAGTCAATTAAGAATTGAACACTGGTTCCATTTAGATAAGCATCTATATAACTTCAACACATTGTCAAAATGTCGAAAAAGAAATAGATGGCATGCCATGGTATCATGACATCCTTTGATACATCAAGGATCAGTAATACCTCGAATTGACTACCGAAATTGATAAGAGAAACATCTGAAGGATAGCTACAAGCTTTGTTTCGGATGGCAAAATTTTGTATAAGAAGAGTTTGGATCAAGTGTTACTTCAGTGTGTGGATGTGTTTAAAGCCAAAAGAATTGTCAGAGAAGTCCATGAAAGAATCTATGGTATGTATGTTAGTGGACACCAAACGGTGAAACAAATCATGCAATTAGGCTATTATTAGTTAACTTTTAAAAAAGATTGCATTGGTTATGCTTGAAAGTTCCATGAATGCTAAATCTAACACAAACAAAATCCATGTACCATCAATGCCTCTACATGTTATGATAGCTACATGGCCTTTTTTCGTGTAGGGCATGGCCATGATCGGACCGATTACCCTTAAGGCTTCTAACAGGAACCATTTCATTTTGGTCGTTATCAATTGTTTAACCAAGTAGGTCGAAATTGTTTTATAAGCCCATGTTACCAAATCTATTGTATACAAATTTATGAAATAAGATATCATTTATAGATATGGCCTTCTCAAGTAGATTATTACTGATATGCATGTAACTTGAAAAACAAAATGATAGAAGCAGTTTACTTTCAATTTAGGATCCAGCATCAAAATTTTGCTTTATACTGTCCAAAAATGATTGAGGTAGTTAAAGCAACCAACAAGAATATCAAGAAAATAGTAAAAACATGGCTGAGATGTACAAAGATTGGCATGAAAAATTGCATTCCACATTACATGCTTGTCATACAGTAGTACAAACTTCTTGGAGTACAACCCTATTCTCCTTGGTCTACGACATAGGATCATCTTACCTATCCAGGTTGAAATTCGCTCACTCAAAGCCCTGATGGAATCACAAATTGAATAGCTCATATATGTCAAAAATTGATATGAATAGCTTGATCTTATTAAAGAGAAAAACATAAAAGCCATTTGTCAGAAGTAGATGTATCAAAAGCACATGATAAGGGCCCATAGCGAAAAGGTCTATCCTCATTAATTTCAAAAAGATGACCTAGTACTCAAGCAAATCCTCCCGATCTATAAAGATGCTAAAGGAAAATAGACTCTAAATTAAGAAAAACTATGCATGGTAAAGTGCATATTTTTTGAAAAAGCCTTGATCTTGACTGATATGTGTAGACACCTTATTTTGTCCGGGCTAATTTTTTTTTAAACAATCTGGAGCATCGACGTAAGAGGGGACAATGATCGCTAGGCGATAATGTCACCCGACGAAAAAGGTTTTAAGGATGTCAAGAAGGCCTAGGGATCATATCAAAGGTAAATACAAAGATGTGGCATTAAGAGACGCAGTCTGAGGTATCCTAGGGACAAAGGAATCAAGAAAATTCACAATTTTACTTAGGTGAATCGATACATGGTTCTCATGTATCGATACAATCCTCCAACGTGCCAAAATTTGAAATGCCATCATTTGTATCGATACAGCCGATACAACATGTATCTGTATCGATACAAAAAGCCTCTGTATCAATACAGGAACTCGTGTATCGATACTGGACCATGCAAGGACCTAAAAATTCATTCTGTAAAGGAATGTATCGATACAAATCAACTTGTATCGATACA
>JBBYHO010523934.1:39630-58356 GCA_038382025.1 Adansonia gregorii | reverse complement strand
TCGATTTAATCGAGATCAAAGTAAGATATAGATAGCAAGTAATGATTTTAGGTATCGTGGGGGTGCTAATCCTTTCCTACACATAATTAACTCTGAACCCGACCAATAAGTCTCTAGACCTTGTAGAACTTAAAATCGATGTTTCAAGTTTCATAACTCAGAATATTGTTTTCAATAGGCATTTGATCTTGCCTAGCCTAAAATGTTCGATGTTGACTCCAAGTTTATGGCCGCTTCATGGTGACCATCTGAAACTAGTTAGATAAGCAATTCGCCTGACGATCTCTTACTCTTTCATATTACTATGCCTAATCTAAATCCCAATCAATGGATAACTCAAAGGTTCAACCATCACCAATATCATAGATTTTTTAAGTCACTGTGCTAAGCTTTTTGGGTCATTTAAAGTTTTAAAGGCAAGTATGTCGCGACACCCAACAAACTGATCTAGTAGCTTACTACTTCAACATGTTTTAGCTTTTGGAACGCCAAAGCACACAAGTTATGCACATAAAGTCAATTACTTACTCAAGATTAAGGTGATTACATAATGAATGTCAAAAGTAAATTAATCCACGTAAATAGACTTATTAATGGACTAATTGTAGTTTGGTCTAGTCCAATATATCATGTCTCTACTTAAGCGTCAAACTACTCTAGATTGCCAAGACAAACCATCTTTCTAATTAAATTTAGATGGAATAATAGTCTTAACATGAGCTATTGCTCATATCAACCCGATGGACTATGGACTATCAGTTTAGACTACTTACCTTAGAATGTTGTCTTTCCACATATAAAGTCCATTATAGACAAGATTCTAGCGGTATAAACATAAGTAGTCAATGAGCCATATTTACTTACATTTACTTTAACATGTAAATATAAATGACGATGGAATAACAATGATATAATGATAACTCAAATATATATAAATAACTAATTTAAATTAATGAAATATATAAAAATATTTTTCATCCTTAGGGTATTCCTAATAGGTTACTGATAAAGGTTTTCGACATGGACCAATTAGCTAGGCTTGTCATACTAAGACCACTGGGTTTAGACTTGTGATAATGCAATACGTTGGAGAGATAAGGGCCTTATCTGGGCAACCTTCTGATTTTCATTGTCAAAGATTCTGATCAAGGAATTCCTTAAAGCTTGACAAACTCTACTAGATGCGATATTAACGAGATAATGTTGTTTCAGGACAATATGAATACATGGTGATGTGTGATAATGTAAATGGAACTTTGTTGATGATATGATGACATGATAATAACAAAAATTCCAATATGGGAATAGTCATTACGAGCTATCTCTTGACTAGGAAATTTAACAACTATTTCCCTAATGCCACAGTTTGAAGTTTAACTATGGTCTTGACAGGCTTTTAAAATCAAGATTTTTTAGGTGTTTTTGATGCCTAAATGGTTGTTATTTTGACTTGGGGTATCTAGATTTTCTCTAATAGGGTGAGAATTTATACGATTATATTTCTCATCTCAAGATGGCTGGTTTGGCTTAAGATACTTAGTGATCTTTATTTTTGATAATGTTTGTTATTTTCATTCATAATTCTGGGTGCTGATTTTTATCTGATGATCTTTATGATCACGACCTATTTTGGAGGATTTGATGCTTGGATGATCAATTTTTACTTGGGATGTTCGATGGTCATTATGATAGGATAAGGATTTCCGTCTCCAGGCAAAAGGCTTCTAAATAATTTTTTTACGGGTTTAGTTGTTTCTTGGCAGTTCAAGGGCTAGGTGATTTTTGGCCTGGTTATTTGCGTATCTTGACTGGGTTGGTTAGTATTTGAGCCAAGTTTAGTTTAGCTTAGTTTTGATGGTTTCCCATGATTAAGGCTTTTAAGAGGCTATGACCAATTTGACATGTAATCATGACTAGTATACTTATTGGATTAGGATATGTGGTGGTCTTTTTTTATAAGGCTAGTTGGTATTGTTGATGGTTTGATGATTAAATGACCTTGGCTAGATTATTGGTCTATCTTGAGTGGATGAGCTAGTATTTGGGTTTTAATAGAACTTTTTGACTGGATTAGACAAGTTTTGCTTGGGTTTTGATGGTTTTTCATGACAGATACCCTTAGAAAGCCAGGAAAGGTTAACACATGGTATCGATTGGTATGCATTTGACAGTAAGTAAGGAATTCATGATCTTGACAATCAAGATGCTAATATAGATTTTATTCATGACAAAAAAATGATACGGTTTAGTTTACAAGGAAAAAAATAATGAAAAGGTAATCTTTTGGATAAGTAATGCTTCTAATAATCATGACAAGAATGTTCCATCTAATGCTCTTTGAGATCTTTCCAAATTGCCAACATGTTTGGTGCAAGTTGATATTCTGAAGACCCTTAAGATTACTCTATGGCATTTTATAGTTACTCTCAGCTTATGTATTTACTTTTTTTATCATTTAGACTCTGGTTGGGTTTAATTTGGTTGAGGTTTGTTTTGATATGAGGTAAGGTCAAATAGGTTTTAATTTAACATGTCCAGGATTTTGATAAGTATTTATGTAGCGTCTAATTCGGTTTGGTTTTAGTTAAGGCTAGCTTTTCTTGAGCCACTTTTTCAAGTTTTTGACTCAAGTTGAGTTAGCCATGTAGATGCATTTTCGAACTTTCATCAGGGACCTTTTTTTGTTTTTTGATTAAAGATGCTTTTTTGGGTTTTCATCTAGAACACTTTTGTTTTACTAAAGATACCTTTTTAGGTTTTGATCTTTAAAGCATAACATTTCTTGACAAAGTCTGAATTGACTGGATTAGGTGAAACATTGCCATCCATTTTCATAAGGATTAGGCCCCTTCAAAGAAAGCTTATTTTCATGACATAAGGTCTTTTCTAATTCAAGGCCCATTTACCTTAGGCATTTTATGGATTTGGAGGATTTCCTTGAGTATTAGTTCTCTTTCATGAAATCACCAAGGGCAGACCTTTTTATCGTGAGGCCTGATCATGCATTTTTTATACATATGGTCATGACAAATGGCTTTCAATCATTTTTCTTTGATAAGATTTAACTTATTGTATTTGTTTTTGACCCATTTTGCTTCTTTGAGTTTGGCCTTTATCAAGACTCTTAGAGAAGGGATCTCGATTTCGATAGCTAACATGACTTCTATTTCATAGACAAGGGAAAATGAAATAGAACCTATAGAAGTCTGGACTAAAGTTCGATATGCATGAAGTGCAAAAAGTAACTTTTCATGCCATTTTTTATGTGTTTCATCCATTTTCTCTATTATCCTATTGATGTTCTTATTGCCTACTTCAATTGCCTCAGGCATTTTTAGATGGTATGGCATCGAGTTATGATGTTGGATTTTGAATTAAGAATACACTACTCGCATCATATTATTTTTCAAGTTGCGAGCATTATTGGTGATAATTTGTTTAGGAAGCCTATATCAATAGATGATATCTTGCTTCACGAATTTTCATATAACTAATTTGGTGACATTAGCATATGAGGCTACCTCAACCTATTTAGTGAAGTAGTTGATCACCATTAAGATGAATTGGTGTCAATTAGAGGCTTTATGAGTGATAGGTCTAATCATATACATACCTCACATATAGAAAGGCCAAATAGCTATCATGATATGAAGCGATGAAAGTGGGATGTTAGTGTTGTTTGCATAAATCTAAAATTTGTGACATTTCTAGGCATAATTGATGCAGTCCTTTTTAAGAGTTAACCAACAATAGCCCTAACCTCGTAACCTGCTTAGCCATCTAGTGCCTATTATTTTATGTATCACAGATCTTTTTGTGAACATCTTCTAAAATCCTTTTGGCTTTAAAAGGGTCAACACATCTGAGTAATACTTATCTTAACTTTGTTGTATTAGGTTTCCCCATCCAGAATAAATCTTATAGCCATTCTTATGATGATATTTTTATTGTTCTCTATTGCATGCTCGAGGTACTATTGATCCCTGATGTAGTTGAGGATGTCATAATACCATGGTAGGCCATCGTTTTCTCTTTCAATGCTTTAACAATGGCCCAGAGTTGAATAGCTACTCATCTGAATAAGAGTGACATCTAATTTTCAACAAAATTTGATAATGGATGATAAGGTAGCTAAGGTATCAGTTATTTGGTTGTCTTCCTAAGGTAAGTGTTAAAAGCTAATATCTTTGATTTTTGTGAGTTTTAAGATAATGGGTTTCTTTGAGATCACAGGTTTATAATTCTTCTTTCAGTTGATATATGACTAGGGCTCAATCCCTAAAATTCACGAAGTCTTTATAATTCTTTTAATAATCGCTTAGGGCACTATGACATAGGCTTTATATTCTACTATGTTATTGGTGCAATCAAAGTTTAGTCTTGCTGTAGAAGGAAAGTGACTCATATTAGGTGAAATCAGTGTTGCCTCAATTCTATGCCCCAGGGCATTAAACGTTCTATCAAAGTACTTTTTTTACAATTGGTCATGACTAAAGGTTTCATCCCCTTTAATTATGCACATTAGGTCTTCATCTGGGAAATCGAAGCTTAATAGCTCAATCATTTATTGCTTGGGTTGCCAAGAAATCAACTATTACACTACCCTTAATGGCTTTTTGGTTGACATAGACTATGTCATATTCAAAGAGCAGAACTTGCCATCTAACCAATCTTCCTGACAGTGAAAGGGCCTTACATAGATACTTAATGGGATTGATCCTCACGATTAACCATGGCGTATGGTACAAGATAGACTACCTAAGCCTCTCAGTAGTCCAAGCCAATGCCCAACATAACTTTTTGATTGCAAAAAAAAATTGCTCTCATGCTTTGTGAACTTTTCGCTCAACTAGTAAATAACTTGTTATTTCTTTCCTAAATTGTCATGTTCTTGAGCACGTAACCCATGATTTGTTAAAAATTGATAGGTAGAGAATTAGAGGATGATCAAGAACTAGTGGTACTAACACTTGTGTGTTTGACAAATAGTGTTTGAGCTTGTTGAAGACTTCCTAGCATTCTTTATTCCGTTCCTTGGAATTTTATTTACGAAGGAGCCGGAGGATCAAGTCGACTTTATCAGTGAGTTACAATATGAATCTGTGAATATAATTTAGCTTCCCTAAGAAACTTTTCACCTTCTTTTAGGTTCAAGGTGGTGGCATATTTTGAATGGCTTTGACTTTATCTAGGTCAATTTGTATCCCTCTTTCACTAATTAAGAAACTTAATAGCTTTCCTCATGTTACACCGAAGATGCATTTAACAAGATTTAGTCTTATTAGAATTTTTATAGCCATTCAAAGACCTTTTGAAGGTTAAAGACATGCTCGTCTTCTTATGTTAGCGAACATGTTATCAATGTAGGCTTCAATTTCCTTATGCATTAGGTCAGGGGAATATGTCAGCATGCTTTTTGATAAATTAACAGCATTTTTTAGTCTAAAAAGCATGACTTTATAGCAGAATGTGCCCTACATGGTTACAAATGCAGTTTTCTCCAAGTTTTTTTGTGCCATTTTGACCTGGTTATAACTTGAGAATTTGTCCACGAAGGAGAATAAGGAATTCCTAGTGGTGTTATTGACAAAAATATTAATATAGGTAGTAAAAAGTTATCTTTCAAAGTGGCCTAGTTTAAATCTCAATAATCAACAAACATCTACACTTTACCATCTTTTGTAGGAACTAGGACAATGTTGGCAATCCATTTTGGATATTTGGCTACATTGAGGAATTTTACTTTAAGTTGTTTCTTGACTTCTTTTTTTATTTTAAGAAGGATTTTTGGATTCATTCTTCTTAGCTTTTGCTAGATTAGTTTGTATTCAGGTTTGAGGGGAAGCATATGGACCACAATGTTGGTGTCTAGTCCAAGTATTTCCTAAGACTATGTCTTGATACTTTTGAAGTAGGTTTATTGGGTTGGTTTTAGATGGGGTTTTATGAAAGTTTTGATCTTGACTTTTTCTTGATTTTCTTCAATCTTAAAACTTACAACTTTAATTAGTTTCTCATAGGGCAAGATTTATTGTTCTTCATGCTTGACTATCATAATAGATTCAATGACATGGATTTTTTTTCAAAATCTTCATTGGAATCAACTTCACTAGTGCAAATTGACTGTTTGAAATCAATCTCTGGGAGCTTAGGGAAAACATCCATGTCACTTTACTAGGGCACCTGAAAGGATAAGGAAACAAACAATATAGATAGAATATGTATAGATAGAGAATTTGAGTAAGGGCAAAGAGTAAAAATTGGCACATAAGATGAAATGCTTTATAGAAAAGTCATTTTTATTGATAATATTTGATAAAAGACACCCATTACATAGGATAGGATCTCTATGAGCTATTAGGTATAAGCAAGTAAGTTTTTTTTTCTTGACATTACATAAAAACAGACTGAAAAAAGTGCAAGGGTTTTTTGTATGTCCCCACTGTTAGAAACAAACTTTGATGGACAGTGATAGATTTTATTGCTTGACTCTGATGGTTTTAGTTGGTTATCAATGGTGTTGATGTAGAGGTTGTTGAGTGCCTGATTTAAAATGACTAGGACGTCCTTTCATCTTTCTTGACTAATTCAAATCCAGGCATTCCTTTGAATGAAAGGTTTCATAGATTTATAGGAAGATCATCGGCTTTGAGATTAACTCTTAACCTAATAGATGGGCCAACAGTTGGTCTTTAGCCTTTTTGGCTTATTTTTCTTATATTATACAGCGTGCTTGAATCTTAAGCCTTTCTTGTCCTTGGTTGATGGCTTTAAAAGCTTTGGCCATTCCTTGCAGGTTCTTACCAACCTCTTTTCTTACTCAAAAACCTTTGACAATGTCAATTTCAAACCCATATGGGTGTTCCTCAACAATCGAAGCTTAATTATTGGCAAGGCTCCTCTTACAAATATGGCATTAACAAACTTGAATGATCAGAAAAATGACTTAAGTATGCCTTCATTTGTTTCAATGTAAATACCATTGGTAAAAATAGTGGCAATTATCTCTTTAACCCTAATACTGATCCCTTTATTGCTGATAATGAATTTTAGTCTTTGATCCAAGGATGATAGTATTGCCTAGTTGAATTTATCCAAGGCCTCCCTAATAGAAAATTATGGGATGAAATAATGTCCATTACTTAAAACTCGATCTAATAGGTGCATGGGCCTATTTGAAGTGGAATGTTAATGCTTTTGATGACTTTATGGCAAGTCCTTTTGAATGCCCGCACTACTGTATGGCTTGCTTAAGATAAGATACTTCAATAGCGAGCTTGTTTAAGGTGGCCAAGGGCATAACATTAAAGGGAAAACGATTATGTATCAGAACCTTTAGCAAAATACAGCCTTTGTAATGTGTGGGTATATGTAGGACTTTGTATCTACCCTACCTCCAGGAGGGATCTTATCATTGGTGAACATCATGTAGTTGTTAATAGTGATGGGGTTCACCAGATGGTCCAACTTTTCTACTGGAATGTTTGGTAGCACATATGCCTCATTCAATATTTAAACAAGGCATTTTGATAGACCTCTGAATCGAGAAGAATAGCATTAAAATCTTAATTGGTTGTTTATTTAACTAATTAATGATGCTATAGTCACTATGCTTGATGAATTTAAAAAACTCAGTGGTTTTTTTATTCATCGCCTCTTTGACTTTTATAGACTCAAGGTTTTTTATTTTATCTTAAGATGCATTAACTGTTGATGAGGCATTATTTTTTTGACTATCTTGGGCCGAAGGTGCATAAAATTGACCACCACTAGTTAAGTGGTGACTCTTGACAAGTCAATAATGGTGGTTAATTAAGCAAGCTTTCTGATTGTCATAACTTGGCCTTTATAGTCCCACAGAACTGTATTTTTGCTTTTGTATGAAAATAACATTAGGGCTTTCATGAATAGTCTTGGTATAGGTGTTGAAGAACTTACCCTAAATTTGATTGTCTATAGATAATAAAAGGCTATCTTCTCTCATACGATGGTTCTACCATTCTTTCTTAACCATGTTCATTGATTTAACAAAAAATGCTTTTTTCTTGTCATAGAATTTGATTTTAGCTTCATCCCTCATTCTTTCAACCATCTCGTAGAACTCTTTACATGTTTAGAAGGTATGGCCATGAATTGTGTGGAAATCATAGAAATTGTCTAGCTCTCCTCCCAGCCTTTCAATGGCATTAAGCATCCTTGCTAGAATCAAGACTCACCAAACTAGACTTATCGACATCCTAACTTCTTCTATGATTCTCTTAACTTTGCAGTTGTCTCTGACTCTAATTCTATTAACTGTCAGCTCAACATGATTTGATAAGGAATTTGCAATAGCATTCAACCGCTCATTTGTTTCAAAATGCATAATTTTTGAATCAATAAGGCTTTGTATCCTCTACTTGAAAGAAATACAATTCTTGGTATCATGCCCTACTACCTCAGTGTTGTAGTCACAATGGGTATTATGGTTATTACATTGAAGGTATGAATGCTTCTTCTTTAGAACATACATAGAAGTGATTAGGTGCCTTTGAAGCAGAGCTTGATAAAACTCCTTATAGGTCATAGGGATAGGGTTAAATTATTGTCTTTGCTAGTTTGCACCCTGATTGTTTGATGCATTGTTAATGGGACTATTGACATTTTGGTTGCTTGCAGTTGATTGTTTTCTAAGGGATTCAATGGGACAATAAATGATAGGTTATAGGTGGTAGCATAAACTACTTAAAAAGGTATAATGACAGGGTTAGAGTAAGGTGCACCCAAGTTGTAGGGATTGGGCAGTGACACTAGTTTACTTAAGACAAGTTGGCATGGCTTACGATATTTGCCTTTTCTTTTTTCTTTTTATTAGAATAGGCTTCTTACTCGATCCAAAGACTCACCTATAAACATCCTGCCATTTTTAATTACTATGTCAATCATCTTTCTAGATAAAAATAAGCCAACAAACATTTTAGTAGCATTTGCTACCAATTTTTCAAAATATGGGACACATAAGGTGTTAAAAAATGTCACAATCATTTCTTTTTCAGTTAGAAGAGGCTGGATGAGAGTTGCTTCTTCTCTCCACCATGGAGCATATTGCATGAAGCTTCTGATGGGTTTCTTATTTCGATTCATAAGTGAGAAATAGTCAGGGGCCTAATCTAACACATGCTGGTACTGGTTTAAAGAGGCCTTAGATAGGTTAGCCCATGATTGAATCTTGACATTATCAAGCTCGATGTACTGTTAGACGATTACCATAGTTAGATTGTGCTAAAAATAGTGGATAAGGAGCTTTTTGTTTTTTTATACCTTGCCATCTTCTTAAGGTACATCTGAATATACATGTTAGGGTCAGTAGTTTTGCTGAACTCTTAAAATTTGATATCTTGAACTTTAGGGGAATAACAAGGTTAGGCACCATAGATAAAGATTCTATATCTATAGCTCTAAACTTGCCACTCCTTTTGATGACTCGAAAATACTTTTCTATTAGCTAAAGCTTGTTCATCTTATCGATGGGCATTGCAAGCTTCTGACCATTTATCTTTTCTTAATCATTATGGCCAAAGGTTATGGGGTCAACTAAGGAAGCTCCCACATTCAGTCTTTTAAATCCTGAGACAAATTGATTTGCTATCATGGGATTCGAAAAGATAACTAGTGCTATTAGTGAGGCCAATGTTATATTGGTTTGGTGCTTTTGATGAGTCCCTTCATGGATAGCCTCAATACTATCAGTAAGATGATTTCCTAGGTTAGTGATTCCTTTTCGGTATCTGTGGTGTTGGCTTGTCTTTTTTCTTTAAAGGGTATTAATAGCCATATGAGCTTCATGATTTATGCTTACATCTTATCTTATTGATAAAACATCTAATCCTGAGACTACTTGTACATTAACTTAAGTCAGCTTATGCATGTTTGGCGACTATTTTCCATTAGTTGTTTGTGACAGTGGTATTCTCATGGTATGGGATGATTGGTTCCATGTTCTTTGCTTGGTTTTAGGATCTCTTGCACTGTTATGGCCATTCCTATTTAAGACTTCGTTAAAATGTATTTATTGATGATTGCTTATGATGAAATGATGATGATCAATATAGAATGATGGCAATAAATGACTATTGATATGCATACGTGAATATGATGACAAAAGAATGGAGTCGGTAATGCTAATGCAATAAAGATAATTGGTTTGTAGAATAGCTGCACCAATAGTATCCTTCATAAAGCAACAGATAAAGCTTTGATTACATGTGATTACATCCGAAAATATATATTATGATTACATTGTTTAATCACATGTTCCAAGATGTTCAAAAACTGTTGCTCAAGGTCCCTAATTACATGACGTCTTACTTCAACAATTGGGCCATCTTGATAATGTCATCTACCTCTATCTAGGCCATTCAAATTTGCTTAGTAAGGTGATAATGATGATACTGATAAGTTAGAGGTGCTTGGTCAATTGTTGCTTGCCATTCCTATTCAGGCTGCTTAGAGGCTCTCACTAACTCCTTAATATGGTCTTGGCAATCTTGGAGACATGTTCCAAATTATGAAGCATGAGTGTAACAGCTTTATTTTTTACCTTATCTACCTTCAAATTATGCAACCGAGCTCCCAGACATTTAATTCTCTTTTACAGGGTTGACAAAAATGGTACGAGCACTGATGAGCGTCTCCTTAGTTGCTGTAGCCTCTTCTATCCATAATTTAAGTTCTATATTAGGTGTCAAGTTTTTCCTCCCACTTGGCTGATGGCTTACTGATGCACGGGTACTTGTTTTTCCTTTAAAGTGCTAAATAATCCTTCATCAAACTTTTAAGATCTTCCTTGGAGTGATTTTTTTCCTTGACTACTCATTTCATATTACCATCTACATAGATGTCTATCTCTAATTGGTTTTTTTCATTCTTTAAATGAGTCATTTTCGTAGTAAAGGTTGCATTTTCTTGTTCAAGCTCCCATTTAAGCAATTCAATCTTGGAGGGAGGCTCACTATTGGGTTTTTGCGACATCCCAACACTAAATACCATAAGGAATCATTGCTATAATGGATTCTCCACTCATCATACCATAGAGTCATGTTGTTTCCTCTTTAATATCTATTCATGCAATGAATTTGCCCCAGAGCATGGAAAGCTACTTGGACTTTTGACTTTAATCAGGCTCACCATAATCGAAGTCCTAATGCTCAAGGTCTTAAGTGAAAAGGATGAATTGTTGACACTGAGACCATCATATATCTAATAAAGGGACATAGCTGGTGCCTCTCCATAATCCTATAACTGGCACGTAATTATGATCTCCACATCTACAAGTGATGGACTGAGCAGAAAACAATAGGGCCTTCTACAGTCAAGGTTATTCAAGATATGTCTTAAATGTTATTGGGGTGGTAAGCCCTCTCTAGATCACTCATCCATCTAGCATATGATTATGCCATACCCAAAACCACCTTTCCTTTGGCATCCATCTTTATGGACTCATTCGTGATAATCTTTAAGTATGACACTGCCCATAGGAATGACGTAGTACCACAAGTCAAAAACTATTCACATAGTTGGCATATGAGAACATAGTCCATAGACACTTAAGTGATAATACCAAATGGGGTTCTTATATGAGCTAGGTTCAGTGAACTTATTTTCACAGAACAAGCATCCTCATGCCATCTTAAGTATCTAACATACTTAAACCTATAAGGTTGGTTGTTTACTTTCTAAGTAAGAAGGCAAAAGACAAGCTAATTTTTTACATCCATCCTTGTGGACTCATTTGTGATGATCTTTAAGTATGACACTGCCCATATGAGATGACCTAGTATCACAAGTCAAAGACTATTCACATGTTGGCATATGAGAACATAGTCCATAGACTCTTAAGTGATTAATACCAAATGGAGTTCTCATATGAGCTAGGTTCAGTGAACTTATTTTCACAAAACAAGCATCCTCATGCCATCCTAAGTATCTCACATACTTAAACCTATAAGATTGGTTGCTTACTTCCTAAGCAACAAGGTAATATACAAGCTGCTTTTTAACTATTTCTAATACCTCATCTTAGCAGCATGACCAGGAACATTTTGAGGAACTTAGCCTTCATGCATAAAAACCTCATAATTGCAACACTATGAAATTCCTTTGGAAGGCCTTTTAAACTTCATGGGCTTCATCCAATTAGTGTTTTTATGATAGTCAATCATGCCACTAACATAAAAGAAAACCTTATGTTACTTAACTAGTAACAGGTATGCAGTTAATTGAATGGATATCCCATGTCCCATTCTATGATTGGTGTAAAGGCATACACTAAGATGTTCATGGATCACAAAAAGGATTTTAGTGCATGCATTTGTCATGGAACATGGATATGGCATAAAATACTTGAAATCATCATGAAACAGGCAAAGATTACATAAATATGTTTTAAATTTTTAACAAAAAAATTTCACAATCTAAGTGACATTTGCATAAATGCATCAAAGAATACACAGTATCATAATACGGATTAAAATGCAATCATGAATAATGGAACATAGATATAGCATCAATCACACGTAATCATCATGAAAATAACAAAAAAATCACATGAATATATTTAAAATCAACAAAATGAATTTTGATTTCAAAAAAACTTATTTTTCATAGAAATTAAGACATTAGTATCACTTTGATCATAGCTCACTACTTGCCCTTTAATTTGGTTTAAAACCATAAGCTTCAGTATTCATCTAAACAAGCTTAGGACCATCAAGCTCACTTTAGATGAAGAGAAATGAATGAGATAAAAAGAGGACAAAAAGAAGAAAATGAGAAGTTTTGTTGATGAAACTACCTTTAAAAGCTTTGAAAGTTCTGCTAACTTAAAGAAATACCTTTGAAAAGAATAGAATGCTATCAAAATCACCTAGAGAAATTTTTGCAAGGAAAAAAATTTAAAAAAAAATCCCATCCCCCATGGTAAATAAAAGTGGCATCACTTATGGCCACCAAAAAGGCCATTTTTTCTTTCTTTAATTAATTAATATTTCATTATATATTTTTACCTTGTTTGGTTAAAAAATTATTACAACTTTGCCATAAGGCCATGCCTTATTTCATATAACTCTTACAAGCTACCATCTAAACATGATGGTTATGATGTACTTCCTTGTCCAACAAGTTAGACTTAGTTGTGATGAAACTAAATTGGTTGGAAAATAATTCAATTTCAACCAAATTGATTCTCGTGTAATCCTAATGGAACTAAATTACATTAAACTAGTTTGGTTAGGAAAAAGTTTAATTCCAACCAAATTAGTCCCCATGTAATTAAAAATTGGTTGGAATTGATGTCCAAAATCTAACAAAATTTTCACATAATCAAACTAACACATTAACAATTAAAAAGAAGTAAAAATGAATAAATTATGCACAAATGAATTTAAATTAGAAATTTTTATGTGTACAAAAACCTTGGAAGTAAGCAAACAAAATTTAAGTGCAAAAACCCTAATTGCAAATTGCATGGAAAAATTTAAATGAGAAAAGGTTCATGTAGAAATTAAATAAAATGGTAGAATTTAATGAAACCATCAAAATTAAAATAATTATTATACAAAAGATATATAGGGCCTCTAACTACAAAATTCCATGGGTTTTAAAGCCCAACACTTTAACTTAATTTCTTGGCCCATTAAAAATCAAGGTTTCTATTTGGTCCTATCAAAAATGAAATAAATGGGAAAATATTTAATTAAAATTTTGTAGGTAAAAAAAAAATCAAATTCCCATTTGGAGATTCCATGTAGAAAACATTTAATTAAAAGGTCCAATATGCAAAATTTGGAAAAAGTCTAAACTTTTAAAATACAAATACATGGGGGTCAAATTGAAATAATTTGGTACTTCATTTATATTAATGAAATTTCATGTTATAAGGAAAATAAAATCAATATGAAAATTTGAAGGGTGAAAAAAATATGAAATTCCATGCTTAAAGGCCCTTTGTTGGAAAAATTCATGGAAAATAAATTCCATGTCTTAGAAGAAAAAAAAGAAAAGGTTCCAAGTGAATTTAAATTTAGAAAAAACTAAATTCAAATTGTTTAATTTCAAAATGTTTAATCGAAAAATTTTATGCATGAGAAAGGGAAAATTAAAGATCCTTTATTTGGAAAATTTTAAGGCAAAATCCTTGTGAAAAAAGAAATTCCCTACTAAAAAAAATCTCAGTGGATGATTTTATGAATAAAATTCCTAAGTAAGATATTTCGTGAATAAATTATATTGAAATGTTTGAAAAATACCCAAGTGTTAAATTCTAGTCAAATTAAAATTCTATATTCAAAATATGGCTAACTAGGATAATCTCTTATTTATAAAAACAGAGGAAAGATTAAAAATTCTAAACTCATAAAATTTTATAAAAAAAGAAATCTCTACAAAGACAAAGTTATTGTTGGAAAAAATGGAAATTTTAAAAATGAAATTAAGACTCCAAAATACTTAAATGAAATTATTCAATGATTATAAAAAAATTAAAAATCCTAAACTAAAAAAGATTTTATGAAAAAGCCTTATGGAATAAAAAATCCTATACTTCAAAAAGAAAAATTCCAAAATGGATTTGAGTTAAAAAAAACTAACTAAATCCAAAATACTTAATCGAGAATTTTAATCAATAAAAAATGTGAAACTTGAAAAGAGTTTACGTGAAAATCCTTAAGAAAAAGAAAATTTAACATACTGTCTAAGATTAAAAATAATAATTAGTCCGACAATTTGATATCTTATGGTACAAATGCCCATATGGATTTTTCTTTGTAATTTTTTTATCTTTTAAAATGAGTATCAACATAAATAACACGATGGTGCTAGTAAAAATATACAATGGTTGATTCACAAATTTTGTGAAAATTGTTTAAAATTATTCTAAAAAATAGGAAATTAGATTAAACAGGATATATTTAAGAATAAATTCCTAATTCTATGGAAAAGAAATTTAAAAATTAAATTTTCTATCTGAACTTTATCTAGTTTAACTAGGTTTGCTCTACAAACCTTAAAAATGCAAATCCCTTAATTGTGTACATTAGCGATCATCAAGATATGACAAAATAAGCCTTAAAAATACCTAGTTTGTATAGAGAGGGTTGACCCTCAATAGAAAGATTGTTGAATTCTCAATCTTGGAGATCGTTTGAGAGAGGGCCCGAATGAAATTTGATGTCTATAATTATGGTGACCCATTAAGATCCTAACATATTAGTTATGAGCATAAACCATAATCTCAGCTTTATCAGAAGTTACTATTTATAAACATAAATCATAAGTAGGATCTAGCAACCCATCATGACCACTTTAGCGTTGTAGAGTCATGTGTGATCTTATCAAAACCTTTCAATGACCATGTCGCGATGTGCCCTCAATCGGTACTATGCACCAGCCGAATTGCTTGGATGATGACATGCGTGGTTCAAAAAAAATAAGAGATTATGTTGTTATGATTGTTTCCTTTGGATTATCCCTTGATTGGGATTTAAATTAGGCACGATGAGATGATAGTGAGAGAGGAAGATCGTCAGATGAATTGCTCATCCAACTGGTTTTGGTGGCCACCATGAAGTGGGCGAAAAGTTAGAGTCGCTACAAATCACTTTAAGCTAGGCATGATTGAATGCCTATTGAAAATTATATTCTTACGAAACTCAAAACATCAATTTCAAGGTGCATGAGGTCCAGAGATTCGTTAGTTGGGTTAGAGAGTTGGTTACACATAAGGCACGATTAGTACCCTCATAACACCAAAATCTCTTTGTAAGTAGAACTAATTTTTGAAGCTTAACACTAGCAGCACATGCTAGAAAAAAGGTGTAACGAACTTTGAAAAATCACCCTATACTCATTTGAAATTGTTGAATCATAAATGATACATTTCAAAAAGGAAATTTTATAAAATTTTTGGGAAAAATATTTTAAAAATTTTAAAAAATAATTTGTTAGGTCAAAATGGCCCAAACAAAATGTAGATTGCTGATTCTAAGGGTTCCAGATAGTAAAAGTGTTAAAAATCATAACTCTTTCATATGGAATGATCTAAGGCAAATGAGACATTGTGGGAAAGTTATTTGATGCCCTTTTAGTGGAAAATATCAAAAATTTCTAGAAAAACATTTTTAAGCTTGCATACGATTTTCAAAGTTGTAACTATAGTGTTGGAAGGAAAAATAATGGAGTTTTTCAATTTTCTTGGGTTTTTTAAGGCTAAACTTGGGTCACAAACATCCTAGTGTATGTGATTGCAAAAGAAGGGTGACATGGGCTTCATGAACTCATTTACACAATTTTTGAGTAATTTGGGATGATGAAACATTTTGTCGACCATGCCACTAGCAACAGTTTTAAACTTAAGATCAAGGCATAAGCATTTTAATGAAGGTAAAAAGCTATTTATTTTAGAAACTAGAATTTTTAGTCTCATTTAACCATGAATACAGACATAGAAAGCTTAATTTATCCCTAAGATTGGAGGACCAATATAATGAAAACATTAAATCCACGTTATTCTCCATTTATTGAAAGTAACATAGATTTAAATTAAGGGTTTTTGAAAGTCAAACTTTTGCAACAAGCAAGCAAACATATTGACAAATATATTGTGAATTAAATGTGACCTGCATGATGATGAACATAGATAACATCTTTAAATAAACAAATATGATATTTAACATGGGAAAAGATGACAAAAATGCATGGACATATTGGTTTCATGAATGGCATCAAGAATCATGCTATGAAAGGTGATATGAACTTGTTTAAACAAAGAAAAAGCCGCTAAAGTCTTCAAAATAACATTTTTTCCCCATAAAACATATCAAACTATAGGAAAAATGAATGAATATGCTAAAAACATGTTATGATAAACATTCAAGCATGAGTTGAGCATATAAAATAAATGGAACATAATAATAAATGCAAAATAATGATTTTTTATGATGGCAAAAAGTGAAGCATGGCATGTTTGGTCACTCAAGTAACTCCAAAACATCATAAAGGATCATCAATGTCCTAAGACTACCACAACCAAGGCCACAATAATGCATAAGAGTCCTAGGATGGTCATGGCAACATAAATATATTAGTAAAATTATGCAAAATGCTAAAAATAAGAAAATAAATGGAGCAAAGTAAGGAAAATATACCAAAGAACCTTAAACTTTGATATTTCCTTTAAGTAATAGCTTTGGGCTTACTTTTTTCCCTTTTTCACTATTGATTAGTAAGAAAAAGTTGAAAAGAGGGAGCTTTTGGTTATAATATGGATGAAAAGGAGTTTGAAGGGTAAAAATGAAAGAAATAAAGGGTTTTAGAATGGTTTTAAAACAAATGAGGAGAGAGCTACCAAAATGAAAGTGTTTTTTTGGTTTTTTTGGATGGCATAAGAGTGTTAAGAGGGTATAAAATATTAGAGAGTTTGTTGGAAAAGTTGTAAGTGTTTTCCTTTATATACATAAAGTTAGCTAAGGTTTTTAAAGCCAAAGCAAGGGTATTTTTTATTTTTCTCATCGTACCACATAATAGCCCTGTGCACTATGCTCAGCTAGCTAAAATATCATTAGCAGGTGGTGAAGCAAATGGGCTGTAATAGTTTGCAACTAGAGAAAAGCCATGTATGCCTTTTAATAAACCAAACATGTCATAAAAATGTCTTATTTTTTAGTAATTTTTGGCCTCAAAACCTAATCATTAATCCAAGAATGAAGTCCACTCGATTTTTAGGTGTATATGTCTAAGATTGAATGATTTTAATGGCCTAAATTGTGTCTAAATTCATATTTTGATGTTATAGTGAAAAGTTATGAAAGCGGCATAAAATAGACACAGTTTACCAATATGTATCAATGGCAAGAGCCTTCCAACCATACCCGAGGTATTTTTGGCTTTTTGAGCATTGTATCAATACCAAGCATAAAAGTTTTTTTTGGTATCGATAACTCATTGCTTGTATCAATACAAGTTAACTCGAACTTACAATTTTAGCTTTAAAACAACTTGGTATCGATACCACAGCCTCTTGTACCAATAGCATAGCTTGTGTATTGATACACAACCCTCCTATATTGATACAAATGGCAAAATTTTGAAATTTGATGGCACAGTGCCATGTATCGATACTTAACATTTATGTTCAAAACATTCATGTATAAATTTGGATTTTCCTTACCTTTGGCTTTCTAAACACCTCACTTTTGTTGGGAATGATAGGACATGATCAGTGCTATTTCGAAGAACCTTTATGGTGCTTTGAATGATGACCTTTGATTCCTTAAATGTTGGCATAAACAACATAGGGTGTCTACAGTTGTCTCTCTTTGGTTGTTACCTAAGTATCAAGAATAGGGCAACAATAAATAGAAACAATTTTGTCTGGGTGGAATAATGCTTCTTGAATATTAGCCAAACTAAGATTTAATTAGTGCTTTTATTACTGCCCAACTCTTTGTAAACCGACTCAAATAGTACTTAACTTTTTGTGAACTGACTCTATTAGTGCCTACTCTTTGTGGATAGACTCGACTAGTGCCTAGCTTTTTATGGACAAACTTGACTAGTGTCTAACTTGTTATGGACTAATTCTGTTAGTGCTTAGCTTTTCATGGATGGATACTATTCATGCCCAGCTTTTTATGGATATCTTAACTAGTGCCCAATTTTTTGTGGACTGACTTGACTAGCACCTAGCTCTAT
>JBBYHO010523934.1:13368-39530 GCA_038382025.1 Adansonia gregorii | reverse complement strand
TCATGCCCAGCTTTTTATGGATATCTTAACTAGTGCCCAATTTTTTGTGGACTGACTTGACTAGCACCTAGCTCTATATGGACTAAATCATTTGGTGCCTAGCTCTTTATGGAAAGACTCTATTAGTGCCTAACTCTTTATGGACAGACTTTATTGGTGCTAGCTTTTTGTAAGTAGACTTAATTACTGCTCAACTTTTTGTAAACTGACTCTATAACTCTATTGGCGCCCAACCCTTCATGGATAAACTTTATTCGTGTCTAGCTTTTTGAGGATAGATTCTATTTGTGGACAGACTCTATTGGTGCTCAACTCTTTATAAACAAACTGTATTGCCTCCCAACTCTTTGTAGACTATATGGGATATAAATTTAGATAACTTAGTTAGATGTCCTTCCATTTTGGGATCTTATAAGGTTAGGAATTCTTACTGGAAGCCTTCTAGGTCTTTTTAAAAATAGAAATCTATGCTAGAGGATTTTTGTTAGTTTAATTTTTAGGGTTAGAAGTTTGTACCTGAAAAGTATTATTTTTTACATGATTGATGCATGAGGATGCCAATGTATGCATAGATGATGCAATATGATGATCTAGAAACCTAATCTAACAATTTGTTATGGCATTTGAGTCATTTGCTCATCCAAGAGTTCAATCTAGTGCCTTTTTTTCCTAAGTTTTACCAATCTTGGTCTTAATGTCTAAACACTCTAAATGGTTGAAATTATTTTTTTAAAGAGCATAGAAGGCCTATAATTGTGAAAGAAGGTTTTTGAGCTTGATTGGCTTGTGTTTAGATTTTTTTAACCGGGTTTACTTATAAATTAGGTGAACTTATTTTCAATTTTATTGAAAGGATTACTTTTCGTAGTCCAAATTGATTAACTGAAATTTTTAAGGTATTACTGATGAAAGCTGGTAGTCCAGGTTGATTGACTAAATTTTAAGGGCACTACTGATGAAAGGTTAAAAAAGGATTAACAGGTCTACCTTTCAGGTAAGGTTTGCTAGATGAAAGGTTTCAAATGTATTTTTGGAGTAAAAATGTTTAAGAATAAGATCAACTGCGGTTCTAAGGTTCATTCTCGGTCTTTGGATGTGAAACAAAGTTATCGTAAAATTTAATCTTTTAAAAATTATACAAGAAAATCTGGTTCCATTTATCAAACACTATCAATTAAATGATAAACATGAGGCACATGGAATATAGTAGTTACAGAATGGAATTGGAAGAGAAACAAGCAATTGTATTTCATTTCAAGGAAGAAGAGTATAGTGCCTAAAAAATCTAAGGCATACAAAAGAGTTAGAAATAGATTTTTCAGGTAGTTGGTGCGTCTAATGCTAATGGCATGAATTTCCTGATAAGTACTTTCAAAAATTAATCTCAAACAACCAATCCTTCTAACATGGATAAACCTATGAGGAGACCCTTTGTAATGCCCCATGATGTGGTGGTTATCCCAAGCTTAGGTGACAATTAGGTTCGATCGAGTAGGTTAAAGAATGTACATGTATTAAGATATGATTTGGCATTTTGGCTGTGGAATGGTGAATAGGCTAGATAGGTGCTAGTCTAGACCGATGATAGTCTAGATCTGGTTAAGTTTGAGTAAGGAATATTTTGGTCACTTAAGTCAGCATTTCAGGTTTTCATCTTAAGTTTGTTTGTTTCCCTAGATGCTATTATTGGGTTTTTATTCGAGTTTTTTTGGAGGATTATAGAATGCCTTTTTGACTTTTTGCCCTAAAATCCCATTAAAGCATAGTATTTCTTAATGGAATCAGAGTTGATAGGATTGGACAGGCCACAACTATCTATCTTAGTTAAGATTAAGGCTCTTAAAATATGCATTTCACCAAATACAGCCCTTTCCAATTTAGAGTCTATTTTTTTGGAATGCTTTTATGGATTGAGAGGAATTGTTTAAGCACTAGGTCACTTTTTCAAAATTGACAAAGATATACCTTTTTGTTATGGGCTTTCATTATATGCTTTTGGTATATTTGCCTATGACAAATAGCTTTCACTCTTTTCTCATCAATGAGATTAAGCTACTTATGTTAGTCCTTGACCCATTTGGCTTCTTCAAGTTGTGATTCAATTAAGACTCTAAGTGAGGGGATCTCAACCTTGATAGGTAGAATAGTTTCCATGTCGTAGACTGGAAAGAATACGGCAGCACCCGTGGAAGTGTAAACTATGGTATGGGTGGCATGCAATGCAAAAGGCAACATTTCAAACCAATGTTTGTTTTAACCATCTTTTTAACTATCTTCTTGATATTCTTGTTGGCTGCTTCAACTTTAATGTTCATTTTTACACAGTACAAGATTAAGTTATAATGCTAACTTTTGAACTAAAAGTAAACTGCTTGCTTCATCTTTTTTATGTTACATGCATTGTCTATAATGATCTATTTGGGGAGCCCATATCTATAGATGATGTCTTTTTTTACAAATTTTCACACCATAGATTTGTGACATTGGCATATAAAATCTTTTTTTTACCTAGTTGGTGAAATAATCAATGGTGACCAGAATGAAACAGTGCGCATTAAAGGCCTTAGGAGTGATAGGTCTATTTATACCATGCCTCCTATAGAGAAAAGCCATGGAGCTGCCATGACATGTAAAAGTGATGGTGAGACATGAATTTTGTCCATGTAGATTTAACACTTGTGGCACTTTTGAGCATAATCGATGCAGTTTCTCTTAAGGGTCAAGCAATAATTGCTCGATTCCATAACTTGGTTGGTTATTCAATATCCATTGGTGTACATATTGTATATTCCCTTATGAATTTCACCTAAGATTCTCTTAGCCTTAAGAGTATCCACACACCAGAGTAATACTTGATCCCAACCTTTATTGTATAAAATCCTATCATCTAGAACAAAACTCACAACCATACCTTTAATGGTTTTTTTGTCAGTTTTGGTAGCATGCTCAGAATACTATTGATCTTTGACATATTGAGGAATGTCATAGTACTATGGTAAAACATTTTTTTCTCTTTCCATGCTGTGGAAATGGGCTAAAACTTCATGGATACTCATTTGAATAGGTGTAACCTCTAACTCTTGGTTTATTTTAAACATAGAGGCCAAGGTTGCTAAAGTATCAACCATTTGGCTCTCTTTTTATGGCAAATGCTAAAAGTTAATTTAGTTAGAGTCTTGTTTTAATTTAGAGATTAGCCTCCCATATTGGATTAGCTTAGCATCCTGAGTCTCTCACTCTCTTTGGAGCTGATAGATCGCTAAGGCTAAATCCTTGAATTCTTGCAAAGTTTTGATAGTTCTAAAAACTTAAAAACCACAGGCCAATAGTAATCTGCCACTTAGCTTACCAAAAAATTGACTATTACATGATCCTTGATGGCTTTCTAGCTGATGTACATGATGTCGTATTTAGAGAGTAAGACTTGCCACTTGGCTAATCTTCCTGACAAGTCAAGGGCCTCGCATAAATATATGATGGGTTAACTATGGCAATTAGCGAAGTGGTGTGGTATATCAAGTATTGCTTTAACCTTCGGGTCATCCAAGGTAGAGCACAAAATAGTTTTTCTACTGCTGAATAGTTATTTTCACAATCCATGAACTTCTTGCTCAAATAATAGATAGCTTGCTCCATTTTACCTAAATCATCATGTTAACCCAACACATAGCCCATAGACTTACGAAAACTAATAAGTACAGGATTAAAGGTTGACCAGGTACTAATGGCACAAGTATTATTAGGTTCGAAAGGTAGTGTTTGACTTTACCAAAACATTTCTAGCATTCTTTGTTCCATTCCCCAACATTATGTATTCAAAGCAATAGGATGATCGAATTGCATTTATCGGTCAGCTATGATATGGATCTGGCTATGTAGTTTAATCTTCTTAGGAAATTTCTCATTTCCTTTTAGGTTTGAGGTAATGGCAGATTTTGAATGGCTTTCACCATTTTAGGATCAACCTTTATTCTTTTTTCACCTAGTAGTTTATAAGATATGATGCCAAAAGTGCATTTACTATGATTTAGTTTAACCTAATACTTATGCAATCGTTTGAGGAGTTTTTGCAAATTGGCAATGTGTTCACTCTTCTTTCAGGATTTGGTGATCATATTGTCAACATAGACCTTTATCTTCTTATGCATAAGGTTATGGAATAATGTCACCATTACTCTCTAATAATTGCCCAACATTATTGAGTTCAAAAGGCATAACCTTACAGTAGAAAGTACCCTATGTGGTCATGAAAGTGGTTTTTTCTATACCCTCCTATGCCATTTGATCTAGCTATAACCTAAAAATGCATCCATGAAGAAAATTGGTAAATTCTTGGAAGTGTTTTCCAATAGAACGTTAGCGTAAGGTAGAGAAAAGTTGTCTTAAGGGTAGCTTGGCTTAAATCCTGATAGTCTATACACATTCGCACCTTGCTATCCCTTTTAGGGACTAAATCTATGTTGGCTACCTATTCCAGATGCTTGTTACTTAAAAAAATCTTACCTCTAATTGTTTTTTCATGCATTAAATGCATGTAACTCTTTGTTCTCATAAAAGATTGAAGTATGTGAGATACCTAGGGATAGAAAATGGGTGTTTGTTTTATGGAAGCAAGTTCACTAAACATGGGTTAAATAAGAACTCCGTATGGTATAAGTCACTGAAGTGTCTATGGAAGATGTTCTCATGTGCCAACCATTTATATTAGTCTTTAGACTTATGATACTAGTTCCTCTTGTATATGGAATATCATACTTAGAAATCATAACGAATGGGTCCACAATGGATGAATACCAAAATAAATGTGGTATTGGGTATGATATAAAAATATACTAAAGATGGATGAGTGATTCAGAGAGGATTCACCACTCTCAGTGACATTGGAGACATATCTTGAATGATGTTGACTATGGTTAATTAAATTAAAGTCTCTAGCCAAACTATAATGAATTATGAGGAATAGTTTCTTGTAGATTCATGATCACTAACCATGAGTTTCAAGAACAAATATAGATAGAGGTTTGAGTAGATATTGCACCATGCTTATCCTCAATCTATGATATTTGGTGAAAGGATCATAGTATACTAATAGGATGGTTACTGAAAGGCTTTGAAGAAGTCATGCTCCATTCTATCAATATTTGGATGGTCATTATGGGTTGCTATATCCTACTTTTGATCTATGGACATGATTAATGAGATTATTTACATTCATTGCCAACATGTTGGGACCTAATGAGTCATGCACAAGATAGAATTGTTGAATTAAATCTAATGTTCAACTAAGTTAGACTTAATTGAATAAAATATAAATTAAGAATGGTTTAAGACATAATTTAGATTTATGGAATCTAATTAGAGATGCATTAATAAGGCAATAATGATAAAAAAAGCCTTACCAAGAAAATGTCTAAGTGCAGACATGCTTTAAGAAAAATATTACATAAGCTAAATATTTAAATTTGCAAATTAAATAAATTATTTAATAATTAATTATTTTCACATGAAGTAAAATTGTTTTACTTGGGAGAAATTTAATTATGATTAAATTATCTAATATGTGAAATGAGGTTTTCAGCTAAAACCTTAAATTAGCAAAGCAAGGAAATTTGGTTGTGAACTACTCCAAGTTAGGCTTACTAATGGGATTAGTGCATGGTGTAGCCATTTTTGGTTTGCTATTAGGTTGCATGGTACTACTAAGGCCCAATCTTGGACAAGTTAATTAAAAATAGTTATAATTGGGCTCCAAGTAACACTAAAAATGGCATCACTTACGTTTTATTTCTAATGGGTCTAATTAACTCATTAAACATCTAAACCTAGTCCAAAAGGCTTATAAATATAACAATAAGTTTTTATGGGGAAAAAAAGAGCTATCAAAAAACCCTATACAAGAATCCATAGTTATTCTTGAAGCATATCATGCCAACCCTAGCTTCTCTAAAGCTTTTTTTGCTCTGATGTGGTCAAAAATTGTTCTTGATTGCAATAAAGGTAGAAAATCAATCTTCTATCTTAGTGGAATTTATCAGTACAAAAAGTTGTGATTTTTTGGATTCGTTAGCTTAAATCTACATAGGATAACAATATTCTTGAGAAGTTATTTTCTTTCTTTACTTTGTGCCAAAAATAGGGAATTGTTCCCAGATTTTTTCAGATTTGTACCTACTAGCAAATTATCTTTTGATTATGGCTTTAGAAGCCATCTAGCTAGCACTAAAAAACCACCACGCCAAAGAAAGATTTAATTACTTTTTGTATGGATCACCATCGTAGGCAAGGTAATTGAACTGCTCATGATTTCAAATTACATATCAGAAAGCCCGCTGATTCAAATTTGGGAATATTTTGGATCTACAAAACTTAAGATTACAATACCTTTATATTAGGCAATCTTTAATTTGATAATTGGTTAAATTTATATTTAATTCAGTTAAGTTTACTACATGTAAAACCCTACCTAATAAATCCATAAGGAAGCTTAGCTTTTCTATATTTATTGTTTCTGTTGCCTATTTTAGACGCTTAATTTTGTCCAAGCCCTTTCCCTGGTAATCCTAAAATATCCAAGACCGATAATTAGGTAATCGTCCCCATGGGGGTCGACCTTCTTCATGAGGACTAAGCATTTTTAAAACCAATTTAGTCATACCTAAATGGCTGCTCATGGATGTGATAGAAAAATCACCATTTCAAGGTTAATAAAGAACAAATCTAACATAAAAAGACAAATATTAAGGTAAAAAAATTAGCTTTTAAATTTATTCTTTTAAAATTTTAAAATTTGTTTTTACATAAGATGCTATGATCAAACTTCCTTATTTTTAGAAGTTTTTTGGAATTTTTCTTGAGATTTTGAGAGTTGACTATCTTATATTTTTATCAATACTCATGTTGTATTTATGCTAATACTCATCTAAAAAAATTAAAAATATTTAAGAAAAAATTTGTATTGGCATTTTATACCACGAGGTGCCAAGTTGTCAGATTTATTTATTAAATTTGAATTTTTCATAGTAGTGAGAGCGTCATGCTCATGAATTTTTCAGTAAAATTTGTTTTTAATATGAGGTTTTCATCTTTATTATTATTATTATTACTATTTAATATTTTGAGTGATGTCTTGAATTTAATTCATTTTTTATAAATTTGAACTATTTTTGGAATTTTCATGATTCCAAAATACAAACTTTTTCTTATCTGTAAAATTTTTTCAAAATTTGGAACTTTAAATATTTTCACATATTTAATAAAATAGCTTGAGTATAGCCTTTTGAAATTCCAATTCATTTTTATTAAATATCAGTTTTCTTCTGTAAAGATTTTTTTTTTCTCGTTAAATTTTACGAGTTTGAAATTTTTAATTACCTTTTACTTGCACACAAAATTGTATGGAAAATTTATTCATTTTATTTCTAATGGGCCAAAATTTATTTTTTTCCATTTCATAGGCATTAAAATCCATTAATTTTCCTAAAAGGCCTAAAAGCCCATTAGCTTTCCAGCAAGCCCAATGAGCCCACTTTTTATTTTTTTTATAAAACCAACAAACATATTTTGATTACATGTTTGCTTAAATTTATTATGTGAAGTATTATTTCTTGAACACATAATTTTTAAATTTATTATAATTTACTCCTTATAATTTTTTTTCCAATTTATATTTTTGTCTCCAATCTTATCTTATCATCATAAAGTCTAGAATTGTCTTGATGATTCATGCATGATAAGTCATGCAAAATGACAAAAGCAAATTAATTAATTCTTATCTAAACAAAAAAAATCTAAAAATAAAAAAAATTCAAGAAGGATTTGGCCAACAGACTTTTTTTAGCTCTTGGCCAAATCGCCTCTTGTAAATAAGGGGGAGGAAGTCCATTTTAAAGCTAATGGTTTCATGCCAAAATTTGGCCATTTATCTAAGTATTTTCAAGCTTTTTTCTTTTTCTAAATTTTCAAGCTTTCAAGGTAGGTTTTTTGTAATTTTTGCTCATCTTCTTTATTTTCCATCTTTTTTTTCCTTTTAGTTAGCTTGATGATCACTTGTGTTCATGGATTTTAATCAATGTTGAAAGGCCAATTGTTGAAAGCCACGAACAAATTCCTTGATTTAGGTGTTAAATTTGATTTTTTGCAACAAAAATTTGATTTCATCAAAAGAATATGTCTTTGTTGATATGTCTTGTATTTTATCATGTGAATATCTTCATGATTATGTATGGTATTTTCATGTGAATATTTGATAAACTAAGCTTATATGTTTACAGTTCATGATTTCATGCATGTTGATAATGTTGTAAGCTTGGTAGAAATTAAGATATATGTTGATTATTCATGTATCCATGTTCAGAAAATTTTTTTCTTGGTTGTTGATGATGATTGTGGCCTTTGATGGAACTTTATTTCTTGATTTTTTGATATTTTGCAAAGTTCAAAAATTACAGGGGCTTAAAAATAATTTTTCTAAAATTTTTAAGGCCTTTGATAGATATTTCCAAGTTGGCCAAATCTTATATGTATGATATGATAATGTTTTGTTAAATTTTTGGTGTTGTTTTGTAATTATGAAAATCATAAGGACTAAATTGCATAAATTACAAAAAAATTTCTAAGACCATCCAAGCTTGCCAAATTCATTATAGACTTTTAGGGATAATTTTCATGCATTTAAAATATGTTTAAATTCATTTTATACATTTATAACCCATTAGATACCTCTTTGCAATTTTGGAAAGTCTAGGGACTTATTTGTAAAAATCTAAAAAATTGTTCTAAGGCCAAGGGTGTTTAGCCGAATGCTTTCGGTGATATTTGGTAAATTTTTCATGATTGATTTTGATATGTTTGATGCTTATTTATGATTTCTAATCATTTAAGGGCTAAATTTAAAAATTAGAAAATTTAGTGACCTTTTAGGAAAACCTTACATTTTAAGGTCAAAAAGGTTTTTCTTCACATTAAATTACCGATTAGGATATTTTGGTCATTTTGGAATATTTGTAGCATTTTTAGCCATTTAGGGCTAAAATGTAATTTTGAGAAATTTAGTGGCCTATTATTAAATTTTTCATTTTAGGTCGTGTTTGATATTTGAGTTACCTATTTAAGGTAAAATTATCATATCATATCATTATCAAGTTCTTAAAGGTTACAAAGATACTTCCATGTCGAAGATACACTTTATAGATATTTTAATAATTTACCTTAAAACCAGGTCCTTTATGATCACCGGGATACTTACATGTCAAAAATGAATAATAGGGATAAGATCATCTTTTTATGATAATATTAAGTACTTTAAAGTTGTTGAGATACTTTTATGTCTTAGGGATATTTTAGTAATTTATCTAAGAATCGAGTCCTCTATGATTGCCAAGATACTTATATGTTGAAGGTGCATAATAGGAATAGGTTCATTTTTTTATGATAATATCAAGTCCTTTAGGGTTACCGGGATACTTTCACACCGAAGGTAGACTTTAAGGACATTTTGATAATTTACCTTAGAATCCGTCCTTTATGATCACTAGGATACTTTTATGTCGAGGGCGCATAATAAGGATAGGTTTATCTTTTTATAAAGTTATCAAGTTTTTTAGGGTTACCAAGATAATTTTATGTCAAAGGTAGATTTTAAGGACATTTTAGTAATTTCCCTTTTAAAACCAAGTCTTTTATGATCATCAAGATACTTTCATATCGAATGTGCATAATAGGGATAGGTTTGTTGTAATGATATCGAGTCCTTTAGGTTACCACATACTTTCATGTCCAAGGTACACTTTAGGGACATTTTTGTAGTTTATTTTAAAATCAAATCTTTTAAGTTCACTGAGATACTTTCACGTTGAAGGTTCTTTGGAGGGATATTTTGGTCACTTTGACTAAACCCAAGAGTCTAGTTTTGTACTTTTGGTCCAAACTAGGTCCTAGGGCAAATTTTTATTATTTCTCATAAAACTAGAAATTTTATAATTAAGGCAATATCTTTGAGTTAAGTAGTACATGAAATTTTTTCCAACATATAGAAGGGGTTTTGCAGATTATTTTAATAACAAGATACCTTTTTAAAAGCAAAAAAATCAAGATTTTTATAAATTTCAAAAAAATAAAACCTTATGTTCCTCCAGCCCTCTGGTAGGGTGTGAAAGATATTTTGATTTTTAAAACCTTTCATATTCCTCTGGCTCTCTGGTGGGGTATGAAAAATATTAAAAATAATGAAACCAGATTTTCTTATATCGAATAATAAGCTTGTTTCATAAAATTTTGTTTTGATATATGGAAATTATCACTAAATATCATATATTAAAACTAGATAAATATCATATTTAAGTTAACATGTAATTAATAAGGTACTGATCATGGGGCGTCATAAGAGGGATCGACCTTACTCATGATTATAACCGACTCACAGACCTTTTCACGTGATCTCTGGTATGAACGAAAACCTCAAAATTTGTTTTTAAAGGTTTCATAACCCTTAGAATACAAACTCTGATAGGTGACCAATCTCATCTAGCCAAAATAGATTGGTGGTGACTCCAAGAAAAATGGTCGTTTCATAATGACTATTTAAGGTTAAATTGCGTGAGCAATTTATCTCAACAACTCAGCCCCTAGACACAAAAAATAAGCAAAAATAATAATGATATCCCTTAAAAATAAAAAATAATGACATGTAGATATATATATATATATATATAAACGAGGGCTACACCCATCTTTTTAAGTCCAACTGTTCAAGATTCATATCCCAGCTACATTGTGACACCTATATTATGTTTAATCATGAATTTTTTAATGTTATTCTTGTGTGAGATCAAACTTTATCGAGACTAGGATCCCTTTAACCAAGTCCTCTAATAAGTGGGTGCTTACAAGAAATTAAATACCATGAAGAAGAGATACAAATGAAAGTGATAAGTACAAGTGATTAAGAATAAGATGAAAAATAAGAACATGAAGAATTTGAGCTTGCTTATGGATTTCTTAATCAATCTTTGGTATCTCTTGATGCTTGGAGTTTTGTGAACTCCTATTTATAGCTTAAAAATGAATTATGGATGTTGGGCATTAATTTGGTTGGTGGGAGTCATTGTGAGTTTCATAGATGCTTGTTTTCGTTCAAACCCATGTTAATGTGTCAATACATTAGAGTAGGTGTCAATACATTTTTCAATATTTTGCTCTTTGGACACAATCTATCGATGCAAATAAGAATTGTACAGTTATGATACAAGGTAGGTCGATACAAATTCATAGGTATCGATACATATAAAGGTTTTAAAATTATTTAGCTACTGGCAAGCTTTGTATTGATACATAATTATATTGTATCGACACATTCATGAAAAATAAATTCTAGAAGAGTTTTTCTTGGCATGAAAATGACTTTAAACTGATCTCAAAATTATTTTAAGTACAAGTGTCCGTTTTATGAAATTGAGTCAAAATAAATTTGGTATTTTCAAACTATTTGCAAGTTAATTCAAGGAAAAATACTAAGTCGAAAAATATTTAAACACAAATTGATTAAGCTCAAGTTATTGTCATATTAAAACTGATATCAATTTAAAGCTAATAAAGCTAACAAAGATTTTCTGTGAAATTACACTTACTTATCCTCCATTAACATGCCTTTTACCCTTAATTTCTTAATGGTGAAGTCAATTTCGGATTATCTAGTTCTTGTAATTTCAAAGTTAATTTTTTATCCAAAATTTGACTTTCACTTTTGACTTTTAGTTGACTTTGACCTTTTTTACTTTGTTTTTGACATTTAAAATTGGGTTTCCTTTTGATTCTATATACTTCCAATGATTATTCATTCTCTTTCGTAAAGCTTAAATAAGTCAACTCACATCTTTCATTTCATTTTTCACTACTTAGGTTTTGATTTTCTAATTCTACCATTTTTTTTGTTGGGTTCTCTAACTTAGCTTTCATGCCATCCTTTTTCATCAAATTAAGATCTCTAACTTATTTTATGCCTTAAAATATGCCTTCTGGACATTAATACTTCATCTAAGGAGTTCAGTCAAGATGTACTTGCGAAATACAAAACTAAGAAAACCAATTTGGGGGTCTAGAAAAATTAGGTGTCTACCATTTGAAAAAGCTCATATCATAAAATACATGTCACTAGTGTGCAAGGAGGAACGAACAAACCTTTGATTGCTAATTCTACAGCCTTTATCCAGATGCCCTACAATTTAAGAAAACTAATAATAGCAACAATTTATAATAATAACAAAATAACATGCAAAGGAGTATGAACATAGATGAATTTCTTAGATTTATTTATTTCAAAGGTATAGGAATACAATTAAATACCGATCCTTATCAACTAATTCAAACTTCAAATAACACATGATTAATCTTAGGCTGACTCTTATACTTTTCTTTATGGAGTCACTACGTTGTCACAATGTAACTGTATATGGAACACGAATTTGAGGGCATACGGACTTAAAAATAAAACTACTGCAAAAAGGACTCATTGGTCAATACAAAACAACCAAGTAAAAGGATTGCCACCAATCATTTGAGCTAAGTGTTGTTGTGATCCATCTTTAGTAAGGGTTTTGGAAACCTTACATGAAAAATCCTAAAGTTTGTTCTGGAAGCAAAGTAAACTTAGGGTTCGACAGTCGATTATGCATGAGAAGGGTTAGTACCCTCACAACACCTATATAAATAGGTATTGATTAATCATGCATTATTAGAAGTCCTAATATGGCTGACTCGGGCTACGATATCGAAATTCATGATTCCCCTGCAATCCAGTGGAATATAAAACTATTTTTTATTAAAAACATATGGTTGATTTTTTTTCTTCTAAGAAGGGTGTGCTTAGGTTATGATTATTGATGAAACTTTCCCTAATAGCCTAATGGAAAATTCATGAATGATCTTAACTCAAGAACATTACCTTATTTTTAATTTGGAAAACCAAAATAACATTTTTTTATAAAAACAATTTAGAAAACTGACCAGGCTAACTTATGATGCAATAGGAATATAAATCTATATAATAAATGAAAATAAATATAGATATGGGTAACAATAATAATGAGTAAAATATAAAAAAAAATTGTATTAAATTTTCTTAATAAAGAATTACAAAAATATTTTGCATTAGAGAATTTCTTAATTTTTTAAGCATCTTGACAAAACCTAAGAAATTAGATCTTCACATAATAAATCTATAACTCTCTTAAAGTAAGAATAGCATTTTTATAGCTAATAAGTTCAAGTAGGTTCCCTAGTGACCCTGTAGAACATCCTCGAAACCATTCCACTAAAGCATGACATTTAAAAAAATGAATTTTTTATAAATAAATAACACCGAAACTTTCTCAAAAATGTCTTTCATATTTAAAGCTTAATGTGAATATTAAAAGAGATATTGAATACCCAAATAGACTTAGATCTGACTCATGAATTCCTAGCAATTCTCAAAGGGATGGCACTGATTAGGAAATTAAAATGGTTTGGAAAAAATTATGAGCTATTTGATTAAAATTATAAGGTGAGTTAGCATTAAAATAGGGCATTTTTAACCTAAAATGGTGCTAAAAAGTTTGAGTTACTTAAAGTAAAATCGAGGCTATTTTTAGACAAAATCAGGACTATTTTTGTGTTAATGCAATATTGAGAATTTTTGGAGTTATTCAAGCAAAAACTAGGGCTGTTTAAGCTAAAGTTATGACCATTTTGATGCTAAAATACTGTTCAAAAACATTTGCATTTTGTGATTGAAAATTAAGACTATTTTGAGCTAAAACAAGGGCTATTTTGACGTCAACACAATGTTGAAAAGTTTTGGATTGTTTGAGCAAAAATCAAGATTGTTTTAAGCTAAAATCAAGGCTTTGTTTGTGCCAATATAGTCTTGAAAGTTTTAGACATTTTAGGCAAAAATATGTCCATTTTGAGTCAAAATCAAGGCTATTTTGGTGCCTCATCCCATCACTTAGAATTGAAATTCCAAGATCATCAAGCCTTACATCAAAGTTTGTTTTAAAAAATCACCAAAAATACACCATAATAGACTTAGCTCAAGGAACTTACAAATGCATGGAAATGATATCTGTTATGCATGATATTTTAAGGAAAATAATATAATACTATATTTAATTTTGGATAATATTTTGAGGAAAAGATGTCATGAAGATGACATAATAAGATCAAGGGAAAGCAAAGATGAGATGAGAATTAAACCTCAAAAATGTGATGAAAGCAACCATTTTTCTTTTTTCTATCTTCTATTCTTTTTGTTTTTTTAGTGGAAGAAAGGGTTTTTTTCTTAATTTTTTTTTTGGATGTTGTAAGGTATGAATTTTGGTTACAAAATTTCCTTTTGATGTAGAGAAAAAAAATTTTTAGTGCAGAGAATTATAAGATTGTGTGAAAAAGATGAAATGGTGGTTTTTAAAGTGGCTAAACTCTCTTCCCCATTGGATATTTTCATTCTTACTTTCGTAGAACGTTTCCCAACGGACAAATTCCATATTTTTTAGCTTCAAGAAGGCTTCTTATTGTCTCTTCCTTGTCAGGTGGCTACAAGTGGTCCCAAACGATTCCTTTCCAACTCTTCCATTCATTTACAACCTTACCACAATTATTCCTATAAGTTTCCTTGGCAAAATTTCTATACTTTCCTTTATTTATTAGAATTTTCGATTTAACCCTTGTAACCCATTATTTCCCTTAATTGGGAACCCTAGTTTGACCCATATCCACTTCTATACCAATTTCACATTCACAATACCCATTTTTTTATTAGACCCCTGATTTTGCTTTTTGAATTTTTTATCTTCTCGATTTAACCCTTTTATTATTGTTTTTTACCCATTCTTTGAATTAGTCTTTTATCAACCCAGTACCTTTCATTTAGCCTCCATTTTCATGTTTGAGAACTTTACTTTCTCAACATTTTCCTTGCACAAATTTATATAATTGTATCTTTTTTAAAATTAGGCAATTTGCTAGTTTGTCCAAGTCCCATTGTCTTTTTGTTTTCGCATTTTGTCTCCTTTTTTCTTTCACCACACTTTTTCTCTGTTGTGCCTTATGTCTTATTCTTCTAATTTCTTTTTTCCTTAATTTTTGCTTCCCCTAACTCTTTTATTATTAATTTTCAATTTATGCAATTTATTCCCTATGTTGCTTTAATTTGCAATGTGGGCTTTCTCTAATTTGATTACTTCAATTCGCCTTTCCATTATTTTCAATTAACTTCCTCCAAAGCTCTATTATATCAATTTTGTCAAATTTCTTCTTTCCTTCTTCCAATTTAAAATCTTTTTTTTCACAATATTTTTAAATTATTTCAATTTGGACCTTGGATTTTCAATCAAGCCCTTTCTTTACTTCAATAGTCTCCATTCCTTCAACCATTATCCTCAATTAATTTTTAATTTTCAAACCCCTGTTTTGCTCCACTTTTCCACTTTTAAAATTTAGTCTTTGAATTTTCTATTAAGCTTTTCCTGTACTCTAATTGCTCAAATTGCTTTTTCCACCTTTTTCAAAATGTTTGATTGAGTCATTATATACTTACAATTTCATTACTCATTATTTCTCTAATTTGATCTTACTTTTTTTGCATAATTTTAATTTTATTCAATAAGGTCCTCTTTTCACCTTTTTTTGTATAACTGAGCCTTCCATGCTATTCAGATCCTTCAATTGGAGTCCTTTAAAGCTAACGTCCATTTGGAGAGTCTGAAAATGGAATGCCTTTCAATGGTTAAAATCGAAAAAGGGTTAATTAGGGTAGATGCAAAAACAATTAAGTGTCTACATAGACAAATGAGTTCTGCTATACCCCTTAAAAAGTCTTTGATTAGGCTATAAAAGGCAACACCGATTCTAATGTGGAAGCAAAAATTGCATGGGGAATAAGCTTCCCCTAGCAAGAGCCAGTGATAATAGTTTGGATTAATAATTTCTTGTCTATCTCTTAGAATCATTTATGGTAGAGATTGGAATGAGCCTTTTACATAGTCTATTAATCCAAAGCCAATAATAAATGTATCGATCCAAGCATGTCAAGATGTAAAATTGAAATATGTAAGTTTTGATGAAAGTTGGGAAGCTATAACTGTGAAAATAAATGAATCCATGAGGAGTTTCCTATTAACATCATAATTAGATTAATAATAGAGGATGTATTGATAGAAATTGAAGCCAAGAAAAAAAAGGTATGATCAAAACTCGTTACAGATATAAAGGCTCTAACACCATTAAAGAATTGAGAAGGGAAAGATATATCCTCCCAACTAAATATATAAGTACAACTTGGAAATAATAGATACAAAAGTGGAATACAATAATTATCTTAAATAACTATAGATATTATTAACAAGTTTAAGATTACGTCTACCTAATATAGAAAATAGGGATGATGGTGGATTAATCAACAATAATTATTTAAAATTACTTTTGATATTATTTACAAGGTTGAGGTTTATTGTTTCCACAGATATGGAAGCTTGGAATTGCCTTAGAGTTTATGAAAAAAATGAGGATGAATGATGTGAAAATAAGCATTACGTGAAAGAGTTTTTACAATTTATTCCTCTTATAATAAATGCAATGCTGGTAAAGTAAGTAAGCCTAAAACATCTCCTACTACTTAAGGTCTTAAAACCTTAACCAACGTTTAACTACCTAAAAAACTTCAATTTGTAATTTGCAAGCATTAATGACCTTGGCACCTTCCTAAACGTATGACTTCCACGTCGTACATCAAGAAATATACGGCGTTGAAAGTAAGTCATGTCATTTTAAGATATAAAGGCTTGTAAGTGATGACTCTTAACATTGTTACACATGAGGCAGTTTGTATATTTCATCATAAATAGGGCACAATCCACAAAGCTACATATTCAGGGCAAAAGATTGAAATATGCAATTTTTACAAATAAAAATAAAAACCAAAATCATCTTCTTTAATTATATAAAATTAGTATAGTTTATTTGCTTGTTTTTCGAAGGAATATGTTTTGGGACATCAAATAACCAATCTTATGACAATATCCCAAGTACGACAATAGAGAACTTAAAAACCATTGCGAGATTACTAGCTTTTTAGAAACATTGGACATTTGAAATTGTTTGCTTGAATCCAACCATAGCATTTTTTTTTTACATCAATGTCAGCATAAAAAAGAAGCCAATGTTCATTAAACACATTGGTAGAAACAACTACATTGACAAAAAAAAAATGTTATAATTGTATTATAAGATTGCATATATGAAAGACTAATTTATCTATAGAAAAAATCACCTTTCTCACATCATTTAAGTCCTTTTTTCTACCCAAGTTAATGCTTGAGATTCAGTCTTCGATCCATTAATCAAGAGAGTCTAAATCCATCATATATAGTCGAAAAGTTATTATGATTGCAACTCCATCATATATTTAACTTATTAAGTTTTAATGTCCTTACACCTATAAAAAGAATCGAATGAATGGTGCTTCTTGTATTTATCTTGAAATCTTTAATACTTTTTTTGAAGCAAAACAAAGAATCAATTCACAACTTCCAGCTATAGGCAAGGTAAATGCAAAATAGTGCATTCATGTTTAAATATGGTATATATTTCCAAGCAAATTTTAAAATAAAATGAAAGGGAAATATATTATTTGAAATGACACTTATCGTATCACTAATATAATAATTTCATATATCCCCCAAATCAACGTTTCTCGATGGAATCATCAGTAAAGGTGTTAATGCTTCACCTAGTATATTATCTCATCTAAATATTCTCTTTAAAACAAATTAAACGAAGAAATAAACAAATAAATTTCATTATGATTACAATAATTTGATCATTTATTCATAATTGAGATGATGTATCATGCATACCTATTCGTTGCATGGCTTTGCCATTTTCTAATATGTTTTAATTCTTTCTCCATGAAAGGAGAGACCAAATTTGTTCAAACATCCTATAAAAATCAAAATCATGGTGTTAAAGCATTAATATATGCTTTATAATTCTAAGCAAGTTTAAATAATTTATACAGACATATTATAGATTAGTATGTGTTTAAACTGCTATGAGGAGCTTTTAAACTATATTATCTGTGTATATATATGTTATGTTAGCTACATACACTCTGAATATGTTTTTCTTTTTTATGTATAAAACCAAAGGTACATATAAAAGTGAAATGAAGGATGACCCTTTCATGCTAAGCTTCTTGCTCCAACCATGTTGTTTCATCATCAGATTCAGAAGAAAAACACTGAGATTATTATCAAATAGTTTATCATTGTTTGGAATTGTGAAGAATGATCCAAAAGTAGTGGTCCATGTTTAAGTTAATAAGTCTCTAGTATCTAGGAAGTTTGTTTATTATTTGATAGGGGATGGCAACCCATACTTGAAATTTTCTTAGTAGCTATAGAAAGTTGTTCATGTGCCTAATTTTTCTCTATGTTGTTGAGAAAGTGAGATAAAATTTGCTTCTTTTGTAAGCCTATATATAGGCTCCCTATTGAAATTAATAAATTACAGAGAACTTATGAAAAAGATATAATTCTATTTCTCTTTTTATTTACTTTCTTAGTCTGCTTTTCATTAGTCAACAAAAAAAACATTGTCCTTTTCCCAACAAACTTAGTGTCAGAGCTTTAAAGGGTTTTGGAGAGTGTCTCAGTAAGGGGTAAACACATTGAGTGGGAGAAAGATAATGGCAGTCAACCAAAGTACTATAAGTGTTTCTCAACCTCATATTACCATTTTCAAAGGAGAGTGCTACGAGTTCTGAAGTATCAAAATAAAGACTCTATTAAGATCTCAAGACTTTTGGGACTTGGTACAGAGCAACTATGATGATAAGGATGCTGGTGAAAGTCAATTAAAGGAGAACAAGAAAAAAATTCAAAAGCACTGAGTCATCCTTCAACAAGCGATTCATGATATGATTTTTTTTCAAGAATTGCAACAGCCACCACTTCAAAAGAGGCATGGGAAACACTACAGAAAGAACTCCAAGGCTCTTTAAAGGTAATATTAGAAATTTTAAACTCTCAGAAATGAGTTTGAAGCCTGAGTTATGCAGGGTAATGAAACATTGCAAGATTTTTTGTCTAAAGTAATTTTAGTTGTTAGTCAAATGAGGTCTTATGGAAAAAATATTACTAATGCAATTATTGTTCTTAAAGTTCTATGAAGCTTGATGCTAAAATATGATTATATAGTAAATGCAATTGAGAGGACTAAGGATCTCTCTGTTTTTTCCTTTGATGAACTAATGGGTTCTTTGTAAGCTCTTGAGGCAAGGCAAAACAAATTAGTTGAGAAGACTAAAGAAAAGGTATTTCAAACTTCTCACATTAAGGGAGACATAGAAAAGAAAAAAGACTTTGCTAGAAGAAGACGTGGAAGATAAAGCTCTCATGGTAGAGACTATGGTAGAGGTAGAGGAAAAAGTCATTCTAATAGACAAGAGAAGTAGTTCATTGGGGACCAAAAATGGAACAAAAGATATGTTCAGTGTTACAATTGCAAAATGTTTGGGCATGTAATGGCAAATTGTATGCAAGGAACACAAGCAAATTTATGGAAGAAGAAAAAAAAAAGTAAGTTATTTATGGTTCACTCCCATTCTAATGATTTTCAAAATGATGTTTGGTTTTAGATAGTGGATGTTCAAACCACATGATTGGTGATAAATCAATGTTTAAAAAGCTTGATGAGTCCCAAAAGATGCAAGTCAGACTTGGAGATAATAAGAAAATTCAAGTTGAAGGCAAAAGTACCTTTGTTCTGAAGACTAGCCATGGTAAAGTGAAACTACTTTACAATGTATTCTTTGTTCCTTATCAGGCACATAGTTTGTTAAGTGTTGGGTAGTTAATGATAGGTGGTTATGTAATTTTTGTTTGATAATAGAGAATGCATTATTAATGACAACGAGTTTGGGTAATCTATTGTTAGTGTGCAAATGACAAAAAACAAGATGTTTCCACTAAGAATCTCTAACATAGAAAATCAGGCTCTTATTGTCAGTGAGAAGAATGAATCCAAGACATGGCACTTGAGATATGGGCATCTCAATATCAAACGCTTGCAGCTTTTAAGTTAGAAAAATATGGTCTTTAGATTACCTCAAATTAGTTTCTTAGATTTATGTGAGGGGTGTATTTATATAAAACAGACAAGAAAGCCTTTTCCAAGTGGACAATTTAGAGAGCTTTTGAATGTCTTGAACTAATTCATGCTAACTTCTGTGGGCTTCTGAGAACAACGTCACTTGGTGGGAGTAAGTATTTTTTGCTTTTCACCGATGATTGTAGTTGAATGAGCTGGGTTTATTTTTTAATAGATAAGTCAGAGACTTTTGAGAATGTCAAAAAATTTAAGTTATTTGTAGAGAAGCAAAAAGGCACATCAATAAAGACTCTCCACATGGATCGAGGTGGTAAGCTTTTATCTAAAAAATTTAACTACTTTTGTGAAAAACATGGCATTCATAAAGGGTTGATGGCACCTTACACACCAGAGCAAAATAGTGTAGCCAAATGAAAGAATCGGATGATTGTAGAAATGGCTAGAAGCTTGCTAAATGTTAGAGGACTTCTAAATCTTTTTAGGCTAAAGCATTAGCAACATTTCTCTAACACAAGTTATCTTAAACAAACACCATATGAGGCATGGCAAGGTAGAAGACCATCAGTAAGTCATTTGAGAATCTTTGGTTGTTTTGCCTATGCTATGAAAAGTTCTCAAATTTGTCACAAACTTGAGGAGAAATGTGAAAAGTGCATTTTTGTTGGACGTTGCAATCAATCCAAAGCATATCGGCTATATAATCCTCTTAGTGGCAAATTAATTACAAAGAAAGATGTAATTTTTATGAAGATGCAAGCTAGAACTAGAATAAAAAAAATTAAAGAAACTCAAGTTTCGATTTCAATGGAGAGAAGATACCAACAACTGAAGATGTTAAATCAGCTCCTCTAAACCCGCCTACTTCTTGTGGGTCACCAGCTTCTTTACCATCAACTTTAAGAAGTAGCAGTTCATCCTTCTTACAAGAATCTTTTGATGAAATGCCTCATACAAAGCTTAGATCTTTGAGAGATCTATCAATCTTGTCAATTTGCCTTTTTTATTATAAATCCTATAACCTTTGAAGAAGCAGCAACAAAAGAAGAATGGCAGAATGCAATGAAAGAAAAGTTGATGGCGATCCAGAAGAATGAAACATAAGAGATGATTGATCAACCTAAAGGAAAAAATGCAATTGGCCTTAAGTAGGTGTTCTAAACAAAATATCATGATGATGGAACCATTCAAAAGCACAAAGCTTGGCTTATGGCTAAAGGATATTCACAGCAGCAAGGTATTGATTTTGGAGAAATGTTTTCTCTAGCTGCTCGATTTGAAACTATGATAATTGTCTTAGTATTGGTTGCTCAACCACATTGGCCTGTTTATCAATTCAATGTCAAATATGTGTTTTTAAATGGAGACTTGCAAGAAAAAGTTTATGTCACTTATCTTGAAGGCTTCATAATCGAAGGTAAGAAGACAAAGGTGTACAAGTTGAAAAAGGCACTCTATGGGCTAAAACAAGCTCCACAAGCATGGTACAACAAGACTGATGGCTACTTTCATCCAAATGGTTTCATAAGTGAAAGTGAGCCTACCCTTTATATGAAGAAGCAAGATAGAGAAAACTTTATCATTGTCTGCCTTTATGTTGATGATATTATATATATAAGCTTCTCTAATTCTCTTGTTGCTTATTTTAAGTCTAATATGATGAAAAAATTTGAGATGGCTGACATAGGTTTATTGCATTATTTTCTTGGCCTTGAGGTGAAGCAAAGTGTTGATCAAATTTTCATTTCACAAAGAAAATATTAAGTAGATCTTCTAATAAGGTTCAACTTACTTAGTTGCAAACTAGCTATGACGTCCATGAGTATTAATGAAAAGTTGTAACTTAAAGATGGTATAGAGGAGGCTAATGCAAAAACGTTTAGAAGCTTGGTTAAAGGTTTGATTTATTTGACTTATACTAGGCCTGATATTGCCTTTTCTATTGGAGTAATATCAAGGTTCATGTAAAATCCCACAAAGCATCATCTAGGAGCAGCAAAAACAAATTTATGCTATATTGTTGGAATTACAAATTATGGGATTTGGTATACTCAAGTTTCCAACTTCAGCCTCTGTGGGTTCACTGATAATGACTGGGTGAGTTCATTGGATGATCGAAGAAGCATCTCAGCTAATGTTTTCAACCTAGGGTTAGGAGCAATCTCATGGATATCAAAGAAGTAAGCTATAACAAGACTATATTCTTTAGAAGCAGAGTACGTTGTAGCAACTTAAGCAGCCTATCAGGCAATTTGGCTTAGAAAAATTCTTATAGATCTTCACCAAAAGAAGGTGCTATAGATATCTTTTGTGATGACAAGGCAACGAACAAAAATCCAACTTTTCGAGGGAGGACAAAGCATATAGATATTCGCCTACATTTCATTCAAGAGTTGGTTGCAAGTAAAGAAATTGTGCTAAAGCATTGTAGTATACATGAGCAAGTGGCGGATATTCTAACAAAATCACTTTCAAGAGAAAAGTTTGTTTACCTGAGATCACTTCGTGACTTTGCAATTTGAATCAAAGGGGAGTGTTGAAGAATGGTTCAAAAGGGTGGTCCACGTTTGGATCAATAAGCCCTAGTATCTAGGAAGTTTGTTTATTATTTAATGCAGGAGCCCATATTTGAAATTTTCTTAGTGCTTATAGAAAGTTGTTCAAGTGCCTAGTTTTTCTTTATGTAGTCGAGATAGTGGGATAAATTTTGGCTCTTTTGTAAGCCTATACATAGGCTCTTTATTGAAATTCATAAATGGCAGAGCACTTTTGCTCTTTATTTTTTTATTTATTTTCCTCTTATGTTTTTCTTTAGTCCATAAAGAAAACTTTGTCCTTTTTCCCAATAGGAATATCGATTAAGCCACCAATGTCTCTTCCATAATTAGGTTCTATATCAATAAATTTTTCTTAATAATAATATATGTCATTTTCAATGTTTAAGAGACCAAAATTATGAAGTTTGCATAGTTTTTAATGATCTCCTTCCTTGGTGAACATTCTATAATGCACATTTTCCCATCATATTATTTCAAGTGTAATAAAAACTATTTTTATTTAAAAAAGGAAAAAATGATAAGACGAAACATATAACTACCATTTTGTAGAAAGCTTTGCATTTATCTCCGATCCTAATTTCTCTGTAGTTGCAATTTTTGCAACTTTTCACTAGATAAATTTCTTTCTCCTCCATCTTTCTTTTAGCCTAGCAATGAAAAATGCACGAAGTTAACACAATTTTCTCAAATTTGAGGTTATTATGTAGGCAAAACCATTAACTAATCACTTATTTCATATGTGCCTACCAAATTTTTCGTTGGCACATGATTTGCTTTCTCGTATGCAATTAAGGAACATTAGAATTACACTTACGTCCTTTTGACATTTTCAACCTATTTCAATTGTAAACTGAAGCTTCCATGCCCTTTGCCTTCTCACCAACAAACTCAGGAAAAGAGCATTGTGACAGCCAATTGTTAAAAGATGGCAATTTTATAAAATTGTACTAGATAGGGTTAATATAAATATATGGTTAATGTAACCCTAAATTAAGTAGTGAATAAAATAATAATTGACACTCTTGAGGACGTAGGCAGATTACCAAACCTCGTTAAATCTTTATGTTGACCTTTTTTTCTTTTTTCTTTGTGTTTTCATGATTCCTTGATTATTAGACTTAACAATCTGGTATTTCAACAGTTTAATTAATTTTAAGTTAAATAAGAAAAAAATTTTCTCACATGATGGTATTAAGTATCATTTCAATTACAAGTATTGTTGGAATCTTTGGCATTGTCCGAACTATTAGCTTCTCTAGGATTCCAAGTTTTGGAAATTTTTATCATAGAAGTCTCGTTCTCATCCGTCTTCTTCTCACTTTTAGACTATGAATAGAAAATGCATAAAGGTAACTCGATCTTTTGAAATTCTTGGTATAGTACATGTAAAAAATTAAATGGAGATATCTTTTTATCATAGTTAATATGCACCTACCATTTTGCATTGGTTCATGATTTTCTCCGTTATTTATGACAGCAAATGAACTCATGTAAGTGATATGAGGATGTAATTCTAAACAAATAGACCCTCTAGCTAAATATAGAGAAATAGAATGGTAAACTCTAGCTAAATAAGAAGATCTATACAAGTTAAGAGTTAGACTTACTTGTTTTTGGGATCTGTAACCAGTTCTTGCTGCATACCAAAGCTTACATGCTCTCAGGATTCAAGATACTGAAGGCTGGATTTGTGATCATGGCACTGAATCCAGACATGTTGGAAAAATTGATACAGGCATTGCAAGGAGATCACTAGCCATTTTTCTAAGAGGAGGAAACTGTTTAGAATTAACGTGCCACCAACCTAGTACATCAAAGGATGTTCCATCCAAGGGAAGTAAAGGCTCATCCAAGTAACAATCAAGTTCAGACTTCCACGAGATCACCTCATTAAAGTTACTTGTAGATGCAAATTTACTGAAGGACTCCAAAATACAATAATTTGAAATATGTGTTGTTGAATAACTGAAATCATCCAAGACTGAATTAGCTGTGGTCAAATTTCTAGCTTCATTGACATATTCACAGTAAACATCTGTAAGAACTTTACGAAATCTTCTCCACTGCATCTTGCTATCATGACCATAAATCTCATTATACGAGAACTCTACAAATTTAAATTTTAACCGTGGATCTAGAACAGTTGCAATAGTGAAAACCAAATTACATAAGCTCCAATAGTAGTCAAATTTCCTTTTCATCAATTTAACAAATGGATAATTGCACTTTTCCAATTGAAGAAAGTTCTTGTATATGTTACAGAGCTTGGGAAAGTACAAATTTGCAATAAGGGATTGAGTTCCTTTGAAACTATTTAAAACATCATCAAAACCTTTCAAACAACCATGTAGAGTTAGCGCCTTTTGCCATTCCTCCGTTCTTGGGTTTGTTCTAAAATTGTTATCAATTTCTCCAGCTGAAAAAAAATTTTCTCTTGATTCCAAAGCACTGTCAAGTATGCCAAAGTCCGAATCTAACCTTAAAGAAAAATCATCCCAAGATTTCCCACCTTTTGGCTTCACTTGGTTTACAGCTTCTTGAAATTTTAATTTTCCACGTATTGTTTCATTGACATATTCAATGGATTTCCTTAACTTCAAAAGTATATCATCCATCTCATGAAAAACATCCTTAATGAGAGTGCAACTGATGAAGCAACGACTTGAAAGAAGGAAGCCTTGGGTTCTAAGACAATTTCCTTTTATTTGCTGAACCATATCATCATAAAGAAGAGTTATCCACAGTTGTGGAACATACTTTCTTTCCCAAATTCCACTCAAAAAGTGAGCATCAAATAATTTCACTTAAAGTCCCTATGTCATAGATATTCTCAAAACTTTTGAATGCAAGAATCTTCCATCTTTAGTTCCCAATCATCGTCAATAAAGTGAGCTATCGAACAACACTATCCAGTCTTTCCAATATTGTCCTCCCACAAACTGATTGTCAAATTGAATTTACAAGCAAACTGATTAAAATATCGCTGAAGTTTCTACTTCTCTTCCTCATAGATTCGATATATGTCAGATAAAACAATTGCTTGTGATTCAAAGTCAAACTTGGGCTGCAAATTTTTAACGGAACTTTTAAAAAATTCTTCTTTAGCCATATCCAAGGGAAATTGATGCTTAACAACCATCTTTGCAAAATCCAAGCGACTCCTTTCCTAATCAAACATTTTCTTTCATTGATATCGTGAGTGGTTAAATTACCCATTTCACTTGAAACTAGCAACTGCATTTCCTTATTTTGTTCTTTCTTTTCTTGACATCTTTCTAAATGGATTTTCAAGTGAGTGGTTCCACTCTTGCTTGACCCTGTAAACTTTTTTATTGCAATTTTTACATTTGGCCACTTCAGACTTAGCGAAGTCTTTCCAGAGGACAAATTTCTTCGTTTTGTTCGTGGGAGTGCATAGGTCTCCATGTTTGTTGTCATGATCTTAGGGTCTCCATTGGAAATAGT
>JBBYHO010523923.1:0-17694 GCA_038382025.1 Adansonia gregorii | reverse complement strand
TTTCTTTCATGTTATTGTGATGTTGATATGTTGATTAAAATAATATTATATTTAGTTTATGATTTTACTTTGATTTAGGTTTGATGATAATTATTTATGCTTATTTCCATGGTTTTTATGTCAAGCATGTATGTATTTCATGTTTTTCATCTTGGCCAAATTTGATTGGAATTGTTCATGATCATTTTGTGCTTATATTTATTTTAATTTCATGATTTTTAGATTATTTTGTAATATTAGTAAACATAGGGACTAAATTGGAAAATTTATAAAAGTTTTATTTCTAATTTTTGGCTTGGTTGAGAGCTTTGTAGGGCGTGAGATTTCTGATTTGTGTATTTGTAAACAATTTTTAGGAATTCCTAATACTTTGGAGGTCATTTTGTAAATATTAAAAAGTTTAGGGATTAAATTGTATAATATGAAAATTATATTTTATGGCTAAAAATGCTTGGTCGAACCTTCTTGCATATTGTTACCATGACTTTCGTGTTAATTCTTTGCTGGTTTTATGATTTTAATGATTTTTTGTGGTACTTTACGATAGAGCGATCAAAATGTAGTTTTACAAAGTTTAAGGGTTACTTTGTAAATTGTAAAAAAAAAACTTGGGTAAGGTATTTGGCCGAATCTTTGTTGATAAATTGGCTGCTTTTTCATGCATAATTTTATATGATTTTTAGGTTATTTTATTATGTAGGGACTAAAATGAAAATTTAGAAAAATGTAGGGATTAAATAAAAAATTTTCATATTAAAGGTGCAAAATGTACATTTCATCAATTTCAATGATTTTTATTATTTCTATGGCCTTTCGTAGGGATATTGAAATTTTCAAAACTTTTCGTATTTGTTTGGTTCTTCGAAGGATACGAAATGTAATTTTTAAAAATTTAGGGGCTTTATTGCAAAATTTGCATTTTAAGTCAAACTTAAACTTTTAGCTTCTCCATTTAGACTAAATTCATCTATTTTTCATCATTTTAGTGTCCATTAGGGTATCGAGATACTTTTCATGTCGAAGGTATACCTTAAGGGTATTTTGATAATTTTATTAAAATAGAGTCTTAGATGGTAACTGAGATGCTTTTATGAACAAAGTGCATATTTTAGCATAGGTTCATCCAGTTTTTATCATTTTAGTGTCCAATAGGGGGTACTGGGATACTTTCATGTTGAAGGCATACACTAAGGGCATTTTGGTAATTTTTCTAAAATCGAGTCCTAGATAGTAACCGGGATGCTTTTATGCCAAAAGTGCATATTTAAGATAGGTTCATCCAGTTCTTATCACTTTAGTGTCCATTAGGGTACTAAGATACTTTCATGTTAAAGGTACACCCTAGGGTTATTTTCGTAATTTTTCTCACTCGAATGCTTTTATGCCAAAGGTGAATGTCTAGGATTCATTTAGCCTTCCAAGGTCATTTTAATGTCCATTAGGGGTACCGAAATACTTTCATGTTTAAGGTATACATTAGGGGTATTTTCATAATTTTTCTCACCCAAATGCTTTTATGCCAATGGTAAAAGTTTAAGGTTCTTTTAGCCTTTTAAGGTTATTTTTGAGTCCATTAAAGGTACCAAGATACTTTTATGTTGAAGGTATATCTTAGGGGTATTTTTGTAATTTTTTTTCACCAGAAGCTTGTATGGTAATGGTGAAAGTTTAAGGTTTCTTTAGCCTTTTAAGGTTATTTTTGAGTCTATTAGACGTACCAGGATACTTTCATGTCGAAGGTATACCTCAAGGGCATTTTCATAATTTTTCTCATCAGATGCTTTTATGCCAAAGGTGAAGGTTCCTTTAACCTTTTAATGTTATATTTGAGTCCATTAAAGGTACCGGGATACTTTCATGTCAAAGGTATACCTCAAGGGCAATTTTGTAATTTTTCTTACCAAGTGCCTTAGTGTCGATGGTAAGCCTTAGAATATTTTAATTTTCCTTAGAACCCGATTCTAAGTAGTTATCGGGTGTCTTAGTGTCGATGGTAAGCCTTAGAAATATTTTAATTTTCCTTAAAACTAAATCCTAAGTAGTTACCAGGTGCCTTAGTGTCAACGGTAAGCCTTAAGGATATTGTAATTGTTCTTAAAAACCTAGTCTTAAGTAACCACCATGTGTTTTTATGCTGAAGGTATACTTTAAGGATAGGTTCGTTTTTCTTTTATCTTTTAGTCCTTGGATTCGAATTAGTATTTCAGTGTCTAGACTGAGTCATATGTCCTTTATTTTTGTTTCAAATAAAATTCGTATGTCTTTGAAAAATAAAGGCAATGTCTCGAAGTTAGAGTGGTGTGTGAAATTCTTTCCACCCATATGTGATAAGGGTTTTACGGATCATTCTAATGACGAGGTACCTTTTTCAAAATGGAAATTGAGAACTTTATACAAATAAAAACCTTTTACATTCTACCAGGTACTCAAATAGGATGTGAAAAACATTTTTTAGAACATTTTAAGTCCCTTTGGTTCTCTATTAGGGTATAAAAGGGAATAATAAAAACTTTTGTGTCCCATTGGTTTTTCGGTGACGGTGCGTAAGACGTTTCAATTTTTTTTTAAACGCAAAACCTCGATTTTCTCTCATGGAATAATAAAATCTTATTTTAACAATATGAGAATTGTAATTAAATGCCACATATTGAAGCCAAATAAAAATTAAAATTTAAGTTAACATGAAATTAATAAGGTACCGATTTTCGGGCATCACAAGATGGTCGATCCTTACTTGTGATTGAAACAGACTCCCAGACCCTTTTATATAATCTTTGGTATGATTCCAGGCCTTGGAGTTTATATTCTAAGGTTTCATAACCCTCAAAATACAAACTCCGATAGGTGACCAATCTCACCTAACCCAAATAGATTGGTGACGACTCCAAATAAATAGTCATTTCGTAATGACTATTTAAGATTAGTTCGAGTGAGCAATTCATCTCGACCACCCAGTCCCCAATAATAAGAAGATGTCAATAATGATATGGCCAATAAAAATAAAAGAACATAAAATCATAATAAATTTAATAAATATAGGAGCGAAGGTCATTTAAGTCATGCTTGGTTAGGATTCGTATCCGAGCCACGTTGCGACAACTTGGCAACTCCAATGGGGACAACTAGAAAGTCAGGCCTGAAATTAATTATATTTTAATTAAATTTTAAGTAATTCATTTTTAATTGGTCTCTAATTTTAAATCCCTTTTTTTAAAAAAAAAATCCCTTTTCATTATATCAATATTTATTTTGTACTAATCTTTTTGTGTTTGCTTTTGTTTTTTTTAGGGATTAGGTTAGTAGGTTTTATTTTTAATGTTTTGTCATAAAAAGGTAAATTTGTCCCTTCATACATACTATGCACGTTGTGCAGTAGTTTCTTCTCTGTCAGATATGGAGGGGGCATGGGTACCCAATATTTTAGGAGAGGGTGAAATAGCTCTGCCTTTTGAGGTATTAGCCTCTGTTTAGGCTAGGGAAAAGCCTACTGGGTGCAGATTCCTACATCTGTCCTAGGTGTAAGCCTCTTTACGTGCGTGGAAGACACGCCCACTCAAATCAAACCTATTCCAACATAGATCCATAATGGATAAGGATAAGCTACCTTGCTAGTCCTTTTAGCGCTCGAGGAATTCGAGAACCTAATTAAAGGTCTGACATAAACCACATATAGTAAACCATATTAACCTCCTCATCAAAGCCATGCTCGATTTTAGATGTCACCAAAATTAGGGACACATGAAGGGATAGAGTTATCTTTTCCTTTTTTATTTTTACTCTTAATATCTTGTTTCAACGATTTATGATTTTTGTTTACCTTGCTTGGATAATTTATGATTTTCATTATTTTGAAGTTTTGCTTGAATTTAATATTTCCTAAAAATACTAACTTGTTTTTTCTTTTTGGTGCATATTTCATCTCTTATATGCATACAGGAATGCTTGCTTTAAAAGGAATTCCCACTTAGATCAAATATTATTTAATTTTATGGCAGAACCGGTGCATGTAGTGATTATTTCCAAGGAATTTAAAGAGGTCCGTTCTGAGTCCAAATTCAATCAGAAAAGGGATAGGGACTGTGTAGTGAAAGGTTTTGTGTCAGAGTTGCAGAAGATCACACATTTAGACCTTCGCCAAAATAATTTGAGAGAGTTAGCAAAAATATGGGATCAATGGGCAAGTGCAAAGCAAACTCAGTTTATAGACAAATACAGACAGATTGCCCTCTTTCTCAAATACACATGGATGAATAGTTAGTCAGGGCTATGATCGAGTTTTCGGATCCATCATCTGGATGTTTTTCATTTAATCAGCATGATTTGACTCTAATTGTGGAAGAGATATTGGCTCTTCTCGGGGCTTAGGCCATTGGATACGAGACCTATATATTACAAAGAGCATAATCTGACCAACTTTCGTAAAAGATTGAGTCAAGTTTTGGATCGTGATTTCAAAGTCGACCACTATTACATAGAGCAGAAAGGGAATACCAGTGTCATTTCATGGTAGCATCTATGAAATTATATCTAAGAGTAATCTGATAATGAGAAGGCTTTGGATGCATTTGCTCTTGTTATATATGAGATGGTTTTCTTCTTGAGAGTGTTAGGACATGTTGAAGCGGTGCAGTGGATTTATTTGATCGATTGAAAAGAAACATGCACTCGGTTCTAGCAATTTTAGTTGAAATAATTAGAGCACTCAATGCATGCCAAAAAGATGGGCAAGGGAGATTTTTTGGAAGTGCTTTGTTATTATACATCTGGGCTCGAAGTCATTTCTAGGGTGAAAAGGTAGATAAAGTTAAACCTTATTTTCCACACTTTGTTCCTCTTCAGGAATTCATCAAAAAAGAATGGCCCATGTCTGGAACTAAGAAACAATGGGTGGAGACGCTAAAGAACTTAGCTTCTTGTAATATAACGTGGAGGGCACCATGGTTTTCACTAAAATGCTTTGTGTATTGATGTGGTAGTTTGCTATATGTGCCTTTACTCGGAATATGGGGCATCGTGGGTTATGCACTATTATTGGTCCGAAGGCAATATGGTTCGCAGCAATTCATCCTTATGACTTCAAATTTGGCTGGTGTTGACTTAGACTATCAAGGTGAGGATTATAAAAAGACGTTTTAGATGGCCACTTTTGAATGGAAAGAAAGGTTTGAGTCGAGATTAAATGCATACACGGATAAAACTACTCCAAGATATGATGCTTGGATGAAAGTTTGAGGTTGTGACATAATTATTCCTAGCTTGGATGGAACCATTCCTTGAGTACTTATTCCACCAGAACCTATCATGCTATCCAAGATCGATTTGATTACGAAGGAAGTTGCCAGAAAGTGAAAAGGAATGAATGACGAGAATCATCAGCTCCAAGAAGAACTTACCTCCTTATGAATGAAGATGGAAGCAAAAACAAAAGAAGTTGCAAAAATGCAAGAAAAATTACAACTTAATGAAGCATGACTGGGTTAAACAAAACAAAAAAATAAAACTTGTCGGGATATCCAAGAGTTCCAACAGCACTACTAAAGGGATGAAAGAAGAAATGTGCAAACTTCATGAAGAGTTAAGAGCATGGAAGGCTAAAGCTTTAGAAAGAGAAGCCAGCCAAACTATTTTTGAAAAATAAAGAAGAAAAAGCATGCTGATACATGTGTCTACTTAAGAAGGTCTATGGAAAAGAATAAGTGACTCCGAGTTGCCTTGGATCGAGAGCATGGAAGGGTATCTTAACTGCTTGAGGAAATACAAGGTCTCACTATGACTATTATAGAGATGGGATTAGAATTACAACATAGGGGAAATGATATTCATGCCTTGGCGCAAGCTTACCATGATCTAGATGCATATTAGGATAATAAACTATGGTGGACTGAAGATGATGGCAAACAATGGGCAGCTAATTCTTTTCATAGACAAATGTACATAGATCATCTTATGCAGCAGATCCACTCAATCGTCATCCAAGCAAGGAAAATAGTGAAGGGGATTAGAGACTTATAGATGCAAATTAATCCCATAGGATGATATAGAGCCATTGTACTTCAATTTTTGGATTAAGCTCAGAAACAATATGATCAAATTAAGAATTTCCTTGGACGTAATCCTTACATGATCAACAATGTGAACATGTAATTTCTCATAAAGTTAATGAAAATTTTTGATTTCGGAATCTTTAGTTAAAGCAAGCGTTCCTACAAGTGCATTCATATACTCATACCATACATACATATGCCCATACATATACATACATACATACATACATACATACATGATTATTAGTTTTATTAGCTCATAAGTGAAAATTGTTTAACTCAAAAAATATGGAATTGTTAAGGTCAACATTGCAAACTCAGAAAGACTAACTCAACCACTACCCACTCATCAATACCATACTAGACTTAAAACAAGAAGAATGGCTGGAGATCACTTGGCAAGATTAGAGAGATTAGAAGAAAGTCATCGACAAGCTCAAGAGGTCATGCTTAAAAGGCAAAAAAAGCTACAAGCTCAGATCACGAGGATAATGGAGTTGTTATTGGTAAGGGAGCCAATTTGTTAACAACTAGAAATAAATACTGATACCCATACCGAGGGGTCCGGGGGGTACCAGTTGAGGAACAAACAGCTAATGCTCAGAATGCACAACCAACCAATATCTGAAATCTGCAACAAAATGTCCTAGATACCAACCTACCAGTCATCATCACTAATCTTGATGCTCTCTCACAAGGGGTAGGTGCAAGAACTGCAGTAGCCTAAGAAGAATCAGCAAGCCCTAGCATCGATAAAGAGGAAAAGCCTAAACAGAATGGTAAAGAGCAAGCTGAAGTAGATATAGAAAAAGGGAAACTATAGCTTCTTGAAAGGAGGCTAAAGACCATTGAAAGGGTCGAATTATATAGTAGTGTAGATGTCAAAGACCTTATCTAGTACCAAACTTAGTCCTCCCACCAAAATTTAAAATACCGAGTTTGAAAAGTACAAAGGCATTACGTCCCCTCAAGCACACATTAAAATGTTTATTAGGAAAATGGCTAGTTATGCCTAGAACAACAAGCTTTTGATTCCTACTTTCAAAAAAGTTTATCTAGGTATGCACTGAGATGGTATAATAATCTGAACCGCACTCAAATTTAATACTGGATTAATTTAGCTAATGCATTTCTTTAACAATATAAACATATGGTTGAATGAGTGCCTGATAGACTAACTCTTCAGAATATGGAGAAAAAGTCTATCGAATCTTTAAAAAATATGCACAAAGATGGAGAGACATGGCTTTTTAAGTTCAGCCTTCTTTGACTGAGAAAGAAACCATGATACTCTTTCGTAAGCACTTTACGTCCCCCTATTACGACAAATTGGTAGGGAATGCAACTAAGAATTTTGTTGATCTTGTTATTTCAAGAGAAATGATTACAACAGCTATTAAGGCTAGTAATATCATGACTAGGGAGTCTTCTACTGGAAAAAAGCCAGGGATGGGAAAGAAGAAAGAAGAAGCTCCATCCATTAACTACGCTAGTCAATTGTACCGTCAAGAACCTCATCCGTATTACTAAAACCAAAGATAGCCAACCCATAATTCCTACTCTCTTAACATACCCAGAGCTCTTCTTTAACATCAGCTTAGATCACTGTTTTGAACCCTCCTTCATAAAACCAACCAAGACCCAATGTTAATCCACCAACCCAAAGACCCAACCAACCTAGATCTTGTTATGAACCCATTTCTTACTCTTATAAGAAAATGTTTGATAAGCTTTTTGAGTCACAGTTAGTGGCTCAAATCTTTTCCAAACCATATGAAGGAAACTACCTCAGTTGGTATGATCCAAATTTGCATTGTAAGTATCATGCAGTAGCAGGTCACTCGGTAAAAAGCTGTACGCCTTCAAGCAAAAGGTTTAAAGTATTCTTAAAAGGGGTACCTTTCGAATTAATAATGGCTCAGCACCTAATCTGGTAGCAAATCCCTTACCAGATCATATCGAACCCAGGATTAATGCTCTGATTCCTAAAAAAAAAAGATCAGAAAAAGTCAAAAGCCGAAGAAGTTAGGACTTCTATGGAAAAACTATGGACGATCTTAACTGAAAGAGGGATCTTTAGTCGAGATCATGGAAGTAGTAAAGGTCAATTTGGTCATGGTACTAACTTTTACAAATTTCATAAAATGTCAGGGCACACTTTGCAAAATTGCATAGAATTTTTGGGCATAATCCAAGAATGATGGACAATGGTGAAATTGGGTTCTTAAAAGAAGTTGGAATAGATAAAGAAAAATCAATCAACATGGCTGGTGAAGGATCATCGTAGTTACCCTATGGTATTAGTCACCGTTTTATCATTCATCACAATCAACCAAACATTACACCGCCTAAGATGAAAGTTACTTTTAAACTCATTATCAGAGCACCAACTCCATTCTTGTATCAAAATAACAAACAAGCACCATGGAAGTATGATGCCGGAATAACAACTCTAGATGTTGTTACAAGCCAACTAACGACTATCGACATAACTGGGGTACGCCATGTGACAAGGAGTGGTAGCATTTATAGCCCAAAAACTAGTGAAACCAATGCAAAAACCAAGTCAAAAGGACAGATATCTAGAAAAGCAATAGTTATCGATGATAACCTATTAAAACTATGGGAATCAATAAAGGAAAAAAAGGCTGTTGAATTTCTTAAGTTCATTAAACACAGTGAGTATAGTATAGTAGAATAGTTAAAGTAGCAACCGACAAAGATTTCTATGTTAACCTTACTACTCAGCTCAGAAGTGCATCAGAATACTTTGTTGAAAATGCTCAACCAGGCTTATGTTCCTCAAGATATTTCCATAAATAAGTTGGATTGCCTAGTAAATAACATTGTTGCTGATAATTTTATTTTATTTAGAGACAATGAGATCTCATCAAGGGGCAGCACTTCAACAAAAGCTCTCCATATCGTAACTCACTGTAAAAGGACCATTCTGTCCAAAGTCCTCATTGACAATGGATCAACTTTGAATATAATGCCGTTAACCACATTGTCTCACTTATCAGTTGATGTCAGTCAGATCAAGCATATCCATACAATTGTTAAGGAATTCGATGAGACTAAAAGAAAAATTAAGGGAACTATCTTAATCATTTGAGACATTAGCCTTTGCCTATTTAAGACCGAATTTCATGTAATGGATATTGTCCCAACATACAAATGTTTGTTGGGATGACCATGGATTTATTTTGTCGGGGTCATCCTATCATCTTTGCACTAAAAAGTTAAATTTATAGTTGATGAAAAGTTAATTAGCCTATTTGGGGAAGAAGACATTGTGGCCATGACATTTACTAAATCCTCTTACGTTGAAGTAAATACTAAAACTGAAAAATGCTTTTTCAGATCCTTTGAAATTATTAATGCCACTTTTGTTGCAAAGGGGTCTGTAATCCTGAAACCTAGACTTTCAAATAGCACCCGTATAGGTCTCAGGCTTACAGTCGGGAAAAGAGCTTAAGCTGGAAGTGGACTTAGGAGACGTTTGTAATAAATTAGCTAAGCCATTAATATCAATGGTAAGAAAGACAAGTATGGATTAGGCTTCAAGCCAGAAAGAGTTTAGAAGAAGAAGTTTGAAAAAAGAATGAGAAGAAAACAGCCATCCTTAGGTATTGGCCAATAGTTAGGCCAAAAATCAACTCTCTACCCCTCATTGGAGGAAAGTTTATGCTATAGAGGAGTCAGTCCAAAAAATGAAGATAAAGCAACCAGGAATGTTGTTCTAGTGATCAATGAAGCCTTTGAAGAGCATCATGTGGTTTCCATTGAAAGAGATAATGAAGAGTTCACTGAGGATCGTGCGATTCACCCATGCCCCTTGGATATGTTTTAAGGAATTGGACATGTGCTGAGAGAAGCATCGTGTCTAGGCCAATCCTAAATTAATAACTAAGAAATGAACTCTGTTATCTATAGTTCTTTTTGTAAGAACTCAAAATGTTAATTTATCATCAGTAAAAATGAAATACACTTAATATTTCCTTATATAATCTTTCTTGGCTCTTTTTTTGTCTTACATCCGTTTCTTTTATGATTTCTTATCTTAGCATCCCTTTTTTGTTTCTTTGCATTCACAACTCATTCATATCCCATAATCTTTTACCCATTTCTTCCTTACTTTGTCTTTGCAAAGAAATAGATAAAGTTGATCAGGATTTAAAGGTTAATTTTGAATAGACTATTTGCTCAAATGAGGTCAATCTTGAAAAAGATGTCGATGATCATATCCTGCCTCTTGATTTGTTAAAAATAATTGAATGAGAATATGACTGCATAATACCCCATGAAAAGCCCACTGAGATTATTAATTTGGGGAATGTTGAAAATGATAAGAAGGATATTAGAATAGAAACTATCATAAAGGCTCCTACCTGAAAAGATCTGATAAGCTTGCTGCATGAATTTTGAGACATCTTTGCATGGTCTTATCAAGACATGCCAGGATTGGATACGAAGATTTTGGTTCATAAATTGCCCTTAAAGCCGAAATGCAAACTAGTGCAACAAAAGCTAAGGAGAATGAAACTGGAGATGCTATTTAAGATAAAAGAAGGGGTTAAGAAGCAGTTTGAATCTAGATTTCTAAAGGTCGAAAAATATCCAGAGTGGGTTGCAAATATTATCCTGATTCCCAAGAAAAACGGAAGAGTTAGAATATGTGTAGATTACCAAGACCTCAATCGAGTAAGCCTAAAAGATAACTTTGCCTTTCCTTATATAGACACACTGGTTGATAATACTGCGAAAAACTATTTATTTTCATTCATGGATGGGTTTTCAAGGTATAACCAATTAAAATGGCTTTGGAGGATATGGAGAAGACCACGTTTATCATATGTGGGAAACATTTTATTACAAAGTAATGCCATTTATGTTGAAGAATATGGGAGCAACTTACCAAAGAGTAATGGTCACCCTATTCCATGACATGATGCATAAGGAAATTAAAGTGTACATTGATGACATGATTGCCAAGTCTCCTCAAGAAGAAAGTCATGTAGCAGACTTGCAAAAGTTGTTTGAAAGGCTAAAAAAATATTGATTAAAGCTGAACCCTGTAAAATGTACATTTAGAGCTAGGTTTGGAAAATTATTGGATTTTGTCATAAGCAAAAGAGGAATTGAGGTTGATCCAGATAAGATGAAAGCTATACAGGAGTTGCCATCCCCATGCACACCAAAAGAAGTGAGAAGTTTTTTAGGGAGATTAATTACATCACTAGATTCATATCTCAACTCATGTATAAGTGTGATCTAATTTTTCAAATTTTGTGAAAACAAAATCCTGGTGAGTGGGATAGTGAGTACCAAAATGCCTTCGAAAAAGTTAAGCAATAACTCTCTAATTCGTCGATATTGGTACCACCTACTCTAGGATAACCTTTGATCCTGTATTTGTTAGTGTTTGAAAGATCCATGGGCTGTGTGTTGAGGCAGCATGATGAAACTAGAAAGAAAGAGCAGGCAATTTATTACCTCAGTAAGAAATTTTTGGATTATGAGCTAAATTATTCCCATATAGAGAAGATATGTTGCGTTCTAGTTTGCACAGCGAAAAAACTTCAACAGTACATGTTGTATTATGTTACATGGCTGATCACCAAAATGGACCTAATTAAATATCTGAAGTGCCAACTTTATCAGGAAGGATTGCTAGGTGGCAAGTTCTACTATCTCAATATGATATCATTTATGTAAGCCAAAAGGCGATCAAATGAAGTGCCACTACTGAATTCTTAGCAAGCTAGGTGTTTGACGATCATCAGTTGTTAGATTTTGAATTCCCTAACGAGGACTTGATGAATATTATGGTTGAAGAAGAAGAAAAGCCATCGAAAGGATCTAAATGAAAAATGTATTTTGATAGAGCATTAAATGCATTGGGGCATGGAATCAATGTAATTTTAATATCTTCAAAAAGGGATTATTACCCTTTTACAGCCCGGATAATTTTTTATTGTAACAACAACGTGGCAGAATATGAGGCATGTATTATGGGGCTACGAGCAACATTAGAAAAAAAGGCCTATGTATTGAAAGCCTATGGAGATTCGACCTTGGTAATTTGCCAACTGCGTTGAGAGTGGTAAACATGAGACCCAAGCTTGCAACAATATACAAAATTGATTCTAGAACTACTAGAAAAATTTGAAGAAGTAGACTTCGTTCATCTGTTCCATGATGACAATCAAATGGTAGATGCTCCAGCCATCTTGGCTTCGATGTTCAAAGTAAACAAGCGGCAAGAGGTGACACCTGTTGAGATGAGTATTTATGAATTCCTTGCATATTGTTACAACATTGAGATTGGGGCAGATAACCTTCTATGGTATCATGATATCAAAAATTATTTGAAGAATCAAGTATATCCTTCAAATGCCTCAGAAATTGATAAGAAAACCTTAAGAAAGCTAGAACTGAATTTTTTTTTTAGGATTTTGTATAAGCAAAGTTTCGACCATACATTGTTAAAGTGTATTGATGCTTCAGAAGCAAAGAAAATAATAGGAAAAGCACATAAAGGGGTTTGTGGGACTCATGCCAATGGACACAATGGTAAAACGTATCATGAGATTGGGCTACTTTTGGATGACTATGGAGAGTGATTGTATCAACTACGCCCGAAAGTGCCATAAGTGTTAAATCTATGCTAATAAAATTCATGCCCCACCCTCACTATTGCGTGTCATGACTGCACCATGTTTTTTTTCTATATGGGGAATGGATGTCATCAAACCCGTTACTTCTATAGCATCGAATTGGCATCATTTCATCTTGGTGGCCATTGATTATTTCACTAAATGGGTAAAAGCCACTTCTTTTGCAAATGTCACAAGATTGGCGGTAATTAAATTTTTAAAGGCTAATATCATTCATAGATTCGGGGTCCTTGAAAGAATTATAGTGGATAATGCCTTTAACTTGAATAATAAATTGATGACGGAGGTTTGCACCCAGCTCAAAATCTCTCATCACAATTTGGTCACATATCATCCGAAGATGAATAGGGTTGTAGAAGTTGCCAACAAAAATATTAAAAAGATTATGGGAAAAATGGTGAAGACTCATAAAGATTTGCATAAAATACTTCTATTCGCTCTCTTTGCTTATCAAACCTCAGTATGAACCTCGACTAGGGTAACACCTTACTCATTGGTGTATGGCACGGAAGCAGTATACCAATTGAAGTTGAGATCCCCATCACTTCGAATATTAATGGAGACCAAATTGGAAGAAACTGAATGGGCATGAGATAGCTATGTCCAATTGAACTTTATTGAAGAAAAGAGGTTAAAAGTAATCCAACATGGGCAAATGTACCAGAAAAGGATAATGAAGGCCCATGATAAGAAGATTCATCCAAGATAGTTTTGTGAAAGAAAGCTGGTGTCGGAGAAAATCTTCCTAATACAAAAAGATCCACGAGGCAAATAGGCACCTAATTGGGAAGGGCCCGATATGGCTCACAAGGCATTCTGAGGAGGCACATTAATCCTTGCCAAAATGGATAGAGATGTCTTGCCAAACCCTGTCAATGTAGATAGTGTAAAAAAATACTATGCTTAAAAAAAATAAAAAAATAAAAAACAAAAATCGGATGAAAACCCAAACAGGGCATTCGATTAAAGGCGATATAAGGGAAGGCTTCGAGTTGAAAACCTGAAAGGATGATTCAAGCAAAAGAAAGAAATGATCAAATCATAGGCATGATATGATTAAATGTATCTCTGAAAAGATGGATCTACGTAGAAGTAGATATTCCGTTCAAAAAAAATCTTCAAAGATCTGAATTTAATTGTCCAGACCTTTTCTTTAACACTTAACATTATCTTTGTGAATCTCTTCTTATGCATTTTACCTTTATTTTTGTAAAAAAGCCAATATTCTACTTTCTTTCTTTGAAATGCAACCTTTGTTAGACTATCTTTTTAATCATGCTAATGTTTTTGCTAAATGATAATTAACAACTTAAAGAAATAAAAATGGATTAGAATAGATAACATATTAATTTCTTTAAGTTACTTTGGAATGAGGTCAAAACATTATGAAAATCTTGGTTCACATCTTAATTCCTTCGAACAGTCTAGCAAGCGTTAAATTTGGATAACTAATGGCCTTAGATAGAATTCTGATGGTAGAGAAAGCTCAACCTTTTAAAAGATATTTATTATTTTGTTCTGGCTAGCAAGGGAGTTAATGGAAACATCAGGTCCTTGTTACATTCTAAAAACCATAGATGGATCAAGGCAATTTCAATCATATCCCTTTTCCTCAACCGCTAGATGGTATTGATGCATCACAAAGTCCTGTTTTCTTTCGCGCCAGGGACATCACCCATATTTCCAATCATGTCCCTTTTTCTTAACCACAAGATGGTATTGATGCATCACAAAGTTCTATTTTCTCTCGGGGCAGGGACATTGCCCACATTTCCAATCATATCCTTTTTCCTGAACCACTAAATGGTATTGATGCATCATAAAGTCTTATTTTCTCTCCGGGTAAGGACATTGACCATATTTTCAATCATATCCCTTTTCCTCAACCACTAGATGATATTGATGCTTCACAAAGTCCTATTTTCTCTTGGGGTAGAGACATCACCCATATTTCCAATCATATTCCTTTTTCTTAACCATTAGATGGTATCGATGCATCACATAACCACAAGTGGCATGCCCCACACATTCCTAATTATACCATTCTCTTTCAGTTACTAGATGATGTTGGTGCATCATAATTTGAATTCCTCAGAAGGTAAGAATAATAGTTTCTGTAAAGATAACATCAGATTCAAGATTGACCCTTTACTGCCAAAAAGATTCTCTATGCTTTCTAAAGATGCTTTTAGGCTTTTGAAGTAGGTTGAATCATAATTTAAAAAAAATGAATGAAAACTAAGAAAATAAGAAACAAATCTAATCATGAAAATCAACACAGATTCATCATGCATCCACATTCATAATTGTGCAATTCATCGATTTAAATCAAGGAAGCAAAAAGAAACTATCAAAATGGATAATGCTTCAAAATCAAAAGGTAAGTCAATCTTTCCTCAAAGATCTCAAATATTAGATTGGTTCAACCTTATCAAGGTTTGCCTCCAATCGATCGTACTTGATCAAATTCTTACTTATTTGGCTGTACTTAGTCAAACTTTAGACCTTAAGGTTAAACTTTCTTTTGACTTTCGTTTGACGTGATGGTTTAACCTTGGTCAAACTTTTTTTTCACTTTTGTTTGACGTGATGGTTTAACCCTAGTCAAACTTCTTTTCACTTTTATTTGATATGATGGTTTAGCCTTGGTCAAGCTTTTTTTTACTTTTATTTGGGTTTAGCCCTGGTCAAACTTTTTTTCAGTTTGGTTTGACATGATGGTTTAGCCCTGGTCAAACTTTCTTTCATTTTTGTTTAATGTGATGGTTTAGCCTTGGTCAAACTCTATTTTCACCTCTGTTTGAGATAATGGTTTAGCCCTAGTCAAACTCCTTTTTGTATTTTATTTGACATGATGGTTTAACCCTGGTCAAACTTCTTTTTCACTTTCGTTTGACGTAATGGTTAGTCATGGTTAAACTTCTTTCCATTTTTTTTAACATGATGGTCTAGCCCTAATCAAACTCTATTTTTTTTCGTTTGACATGATGGTTTAGCCCTAGTCAAACTTCCTTTCACTATCATTTTACATGATGGTTTCGCCCTAGTCAAACTCTCTTCTGTGTCTCGTTTGACATAATAGTTTAGCCCTAGCCAAACTTGTTACGTTTAACCTTAGGTACTACCATTGTATCTTTTGTCTACCCATCGACCTAGTCCTGAGTAACTTATTTCATTTGTTGACCTGATTGCTTGGTCTCAGTCATTTTGTCTTATTGGTTTGATTTGTGCATTTTCGCCCTAACCAACTCATTTTCAAAACTAACTTCACTATAGGTTGAAAGCTCTTCTTCAAATCAGTAAACTTTTATATATATGTTCATATCTCGTTTTTCTTGAACTTTGCAACCCAGACAAAATTATGTCTATTTGGTCTTTGTCCTATTCTTGATTCTTAGCAACGGACAAAAAAGGGCAGACACCTAAATTCGTCTAGGCTATTTATCTTTGAAAGTCCCAAATATCCGCAAATGAAAAATAATGGCTACTCTAATGGATGTCAACTTCCACTAGAGGTGTTTCACATTTTTGTAATTTTAATCACTCATATGCAAATAACTGTACATGCACATGATGAAAAAATTCATTTTTTTAGGTAAAAATGACAAATCCAAAAAAGAGAAAATTTTGTGCAAGTTCTCGACAAATTTTGGAAATTACCTCTGTGGACGATCTCACGGTCAATTTTTCTATTTTTAGGAATTTTCTAAGATTTTTTTTGAAAAACTTAAGAAATTGGTGGTCGAATATTTTTACCAACACTGATATGGTTTTATGCCGATTCTCACCCCAAAAAATCATAAATATTTAAGAAAAAATATGTATTGGTATTTTCTGCAATGAAATGTCAAATTGTAAATTTTATAAATTAATTTTGAATTTTGGAGTCTTACGAGTATCGTGCACGTAAATTTTACTTTTGGTTCTTATTGATCTATTTTTAGAAATTTTACAAGTTTTAGAAATTAACGTTTTGAGTAATATGTGGTCTTGAATTTGTTTTACTTTAATGTCAATGAAATTTCATAATTTTTCTCGATATTGAAATATGAGTTTTTCTTTACTCGTATTGGTGGAATCCTCTTGAGTTTCAAACATCAAAATTCATCCAATATTATTGTTTGATTCACATTAAATTAGTTTTGAAAAATTCATTTATTTGCATGAGTTTTGAATTTTTTTTCTTGAAATTCTCATGTTTCCAAGACATAGAGTTTTCTATTTCGTAAAGGTTTTCAGGATGATTTTTCTTGGTCTATAATTTTTAAAATTCATTAAATGTTATTATTTGATCCACATTAATTTAGTTTTCAAAATTTCATTCATTTTCATGAGTTTTGAATTTTTTTCTTGAAATTTCTCAGTTTTCAAAATACAGAGTTTTCTACTCTGTAAATGTTTTTGAGGTGATTTTTCTTGGCTTATGGTTTTTAAAATTCATCAAATATTATTATTTGATTCAAATTAATTTAGTTCTAAAAAATTCATTCATTTCCATGACTTTTGATTTTTTTCCTTAAAATTCCCCTGTTTCTGAAAAATCGAGTTTTCTATTCCATAAATGTTTTTGAGGGAATTTTCTTCAGCTTAAAATTTTTAAAATTCATCTAATATTGTCATTTAACTCTCATTAAAAAAGTTTTGAAAATTTTAATTTATTTCATGGGTTTTGAATTTTTTTCATATATGTTAATTTTCTTACATTAAGGCATTTCTCATAAAATTTTACGAGTTTTTAACTTCCAATTAGGATCTTTTGCACCATTTCATTTCTAAAATTTTGTCTATGATCAATTAATATTAATTCAAATTTTATTTTGATTTTTGAAAATTTTATTTTATTTACTTTTGCCAACTAGATACATGCTAACTAGCTTGTTTTTTTATCCATTCACTTTCTAACCAAGTTGGTTACATCCCAATTACCCATTACATGAGCTGATCAACTTCATCATGAGCTTGATAATAGA
>JBBYHO010523892.1:0-17697 GCA_038382025.1 Adansonia gregorii | reverse complement strand
GAGAAATTATGGCTAATGCCATTTTCATTACAAAATTTATCAAAACCAAGATTTTCAAATTCTTTTCTATGATCATTTCTTACACTTGAAATAGAATAACCTTTTTTATTTTGGATAATTTTGCAAAAAGCAATGAATTTTTCTGAGGTTTCATCTTTAGAGCTTAAGAAGAGAACCCCAGTAAACCTAGAGTAATCATCTACAATAACAAACCCATATTGTTTAGCCCCTAAGCTTAATGTCTGAGTAGGACCAAAGAGATCAATATGAATAAATTGTAATACTATAGTAGTTGAAACAATATTAATTGGCTTGAATGAAGCTCTTTTATGTATCCCTTGAACACATGCATCATATATTCTATCATTATCAAATTTCAATTTTTTGCAATCCAACAACAAGGTCTTTTCTAGATAGTTTGGAAATTACATTCATACTAACAAGTCCTAATCTTTTATGCCACAACCAAGGTAAGTCATATTATTAGCAACAAAACAAACATTTTGAGAAAAAAGTCATCTAGATGCACAACATAAATATTTCCTTCTCTGTGTCCTATAAAAACAATTTTATTTGACTTAACATCAACAACTTGACAGTTCATTTATTTAAAAATAACTTTCATACCTTTATCATATAATTGACTAATACTAAGGAGATTATGTTTAAGACCTTTGACAACTAGAACATTTTCAATGTTGGATGAGAAGTTGTTACCTATGGTTTCAATACCTATAATTTGTCCTTTTGAGTTATCACCAAAAGTAACACTTTTTCCATCCTTAGGCCTTCGCTCCATGAATTAATTTTTTCACCGATCATATATCTTGAGCATCCATTATCAAGGTACCAAGAATTCTCCCTTGTTGAATTTGCCTTGAAGCAATGTTCTTCCTCCTACAACCACAAAGTCATGTTTTCATTTTAGGTACCCAAATTTTTTTGGGTCCTCGAGTATTAGTGTTCACAATTCTTATGCTATTTAGAATCCATTTTATTTTGGTAGCTTCATCTTGAGTTATGCTAATACCATTAGGGACTCATACCCTCCTAATAAGCTTGCCTCTATAAGTAATAATCTTTAAAGAACATGTGTGAAATGATTTATTTATGGTACAAAGAAATTCTTGAAATGAGTTCCTTTTTCAATTCTATTATAGCCTAAACTATATTTATCAAAGAATGCTCTTTGTGTTTCTAGCATACTATTTAATTTTTGTTGTGCCATATAAAACCTTGTAAATGAGTTATACAAGTTTATGTTTTTTTGGTTATATCATCAATATTGACTTGTTGCTCATCTACTTTCTTTTGAAGATCATTATTTTTCATACTTAACGTTTCATTTTCTTCCTTAAGTTTAGAAATCATTTTTTTATATTTTGAATTCATGGTTTCAAATTCTAATGCTAATTCACTAAATGCATCTTGTAATTCATCAAATGAGTAAGTATAGCATTAGAAGATATGTTGGGCTCATCATGAGCCATGAGACATAGGTTGGCCACCTCCTCATCATTATTATCTGATGTGTCACTATCACTTCATGTGGCCACCATTATTTTCTTCTCTTATTTCTTTAGGTTTGAATTCTTCCACATTGGACATTCAAATTTAATGTGTCCCGGTTTCTTGCACTCATAGCAAATGATTTATTTTTTCTCTTTCTTGCTTGAGTCTTCCATCATTTCTTTTCTAGGAAGTCATCTTACTTTATTCATTTTCATGAATTTGTTGAATTTTTTTGCAAACATGGCCATTTATTCATCTTCCTCAACCTCTTTATTATCATAATCATCCCTAGAAGTTGTTGTTTTAAAGGCAACACTTGCCTTCTTTAGTGGTTCTTTTCTGTGCTTTATCTTTATCTCATAAGTTAGAAGAGAACCTATGAGTTCATCCAAGGAAAATGTGTTGGGATCTTTAGATTCTTCAATTACTGTCACTTTTGCTTCACTAGACTTGAGAAGACTATTGAGTAGCTTCTTTACCATCTATTAATTTGGATAGGTCTTTCCAAATGGCTTCAACCCATTGATAATATCCACGAACCTATCTGACATTTTTTTGATGGTTTCATCTGCCTTCATCTTGAACAATTCATAGTCAAGTGGAAGCATTCTTATTTTGGATTCTTTGACTTAATTTGTTCCTTCATGTATGGTTGCTAACTTATCCCACATTTACTTAGGATTGTCACATAGTGAGACTCTATTGTACTTACTTGGACCAAGAGCAAAAAATAGTGTATGCATGGCTTTAGCATTTAATTATGCCATTTTGGTGTCATGTTCATCCTATTCTTCTTCTTCCTTTGGCATAATACAATCTCCAACTCTCTTCTTAAGGATGAGTGGTCTAGTAATAATGATCTTCCATACTATATAGTCATTTGCTTGGATAAAAAGCCTCACCCTTATCTTCCAATATGAGTAGTTGTCACCATTAGTAGAGGTCTTATGATGGAATGTCCTTCATGTCCTATGGCATTTGCATTTGTCTCAAATGCCATGAGACAAAACTTTATCTTAGCATTTTAACTCTTGTGAGCTTCTTGAGCCTTTAAGCATCATTTTGTATTCTCTATTTTTAAGCTATAAAGGATTTTTTTCTCAAGGTTGTGAAACCTACAATAGAGACTAAAGCTTTGATGTCAATTGTTAGCTCAAAAAAAAAGATTGAACGAAGAGAAAGGTGAAATGGTTTTACAAAAACTTGATTAATTTGAAGTAAATTAAAAAACAAAGTTAAAGATAAGAAAAACAAACAATCAATGTATAAAGGTTCGAGCCTTGAACTTAACACCTGCATCCTCTCTTCCTGGCACTTTCTTATCAAGGTGGTTCCCACAATTCACTAATCAAATTGTTAACCTTTAAGGCTAAGGTATAACTTTACTCTATTATCTTTTAAGGCTTAGATAGAACCTTTCCATCCCTTTGAGAATTATACCCCAAATTTTTAAATATTTTCACTCAGTTTCACATAACCACTTTTATGATATGATGAAGTATTTTGCAAACAAATTGAACCTCTATTTGGTGGATGTTTGCTGTATTTTAAGTACACGGTGAATGAAATACAAATAGACTTGGAAAAATATGAATCTGATATAAGTAAAATGAATAATTTAAAAACTTTTGAGCTTTTATTGTTCAATGCTTGATTAATTTTTATTTCTCTACTACTTCAGCTACAGAGAACCTTTGTTTATAGCTTAAAATTGATTTATAGACATTGAGCATTTAATGTGGCGGTTGGAGAGCCATTCTAGCCTTTATAAATCCTTGTTTTCATTCAGACCTACACTATAGTATCGAGACAAGAATAAGAAAGATGACAGTTATAGCTTGTTATATCGATACAGGGGATTAAGTATCGATACCAACCAAACTGTATCGATATAGACACACTTGTAATAATATATTCAAGGGTTTTAGCCAATCCTTGACTATAGCTAAGCATTATATCGATGCATATGGGGTGAGTATCGATACTTACTACAATGTATCGATACATGCTTAAAAATATCGATACAAATAAGGGTTTTAAGCATAGTGTCGATACATTTGTTTATTGTATCAATATATACCTTTAAAATCCTTTATAAAATAATTTTTCTTGACTTGATATTAACTCAAACATATCTTAAAAAGATTCTAACTGTAAATTTATATTTTGAAACATGTATTTTTAAGAAAATACAAACTTAGTACTTTTCAAAATATTTTTCAATTTTAACGCAAATACCAAGTTTAGTATAAATTAATTTAGCTTTAGTTGTTTGTTATATCAAAATTAAATTCAAAGTTAACAAAAAGCTATGATAATTCTTAATGAAACTTCATAAAAAGCTTGGGAAAAGGTTCCATGGTAATCAATACATTCTTTGAGTGAAACAATTGTTGGTAATCAATACATTCTTTGAGTGAAACCATTGTCCACAAGTCTAAACTCATATTGTTTACCATTACCAAATGATAATTTAACAAGTTAATAGATTGGATTATTGGCCATTGGTTCCATCTCTTTAATCATGGCTTAATGCTAAAGTATGAAATTTTTACTATTCATGGCTAGTGAGAATGATATCATCTTTATTTCCAATATCAAAGCTAGACTTTATAGGTATACAACTAAGTCATATAAATGGCTAGTTTCTTACCCATTGGATCTCTTAATTTTATAATCATTTGTAGATATTGTACACCTTTAATCAGTGAGATTAATGATCTATTGTAAAGGTTGTACTTTAATTTGATTGTTCTCGTGTTAATTTTGTATATTTGTTTTGAGAAACAATCAAGTTTTTTACAAAAGATCAATCTAAATAAATTTATTCCTCATTATCAACCTTACGAGGAATGTCACTCTCACTAGTCTTATGATCAATAAGAAACTAAGTATTTCCAACTTCAACAATTTTAATTGAATATGAGAGACATCTAAAATCTTTACCCCATTAGGTTAATTACATAATCTGTAACTGCTAACTGCTCTTAGATCCAATTTCCTTACGTTTAGGTTATAAGCCTTCATTTTAATTGAACAACCCAAGTTTTCAATGTCTTAAGCTAGATTCCAACTATTCCATAGTTTTAAGAATATTTTATAAATAAGTTTAGTTAGAACTTTAATAAAGACATCAATAGCAATTTTAAAACATCAATCCATAAACTTAGGGGGAAGGTGTATGATTTATAAATATTACAGTGCTTTCTTTAGCTCTCTTTTGTGGCTTTGTTAGTTTGCTTTTTCCTCAACTCAATTAATTTAAGTGTCAAACTCAAGAGTTTCGAGAACTCCATCGTTATCAATTCTCCTAATTTTTATATACAAATGTGACATAATCTTTATACCATAATTTTGAAGGAGTTTTTATCTATAGCACATCTTTACTATCAAAAATCATATAAATAGTTAACAAACTTATTCTCACAATCAAGATACAAGTTAATAATGAAAAATCCAATAGAATTTTTTTTTCAAATTTCAACAATGGAATTAAAAAGTTTAAATATAAAACTCTTTTTAACTAAGAAAATTTCTAAAATGAAAAGATAAAACCCTATAAATCTTGATTTCCAAAATGATCTTGATAGTCCTTAGCAATTTCTATAATAGATATTCCTACCACTTTTTCTAGGTTCATTAACTTTACAAAACCTTAAATGGTTATAAGGATATAATTCCTTGAACATAAGTTCAACCACCATGTATTTTTAGGAACATCATTAAAAGAGATTCATACAAAAATGAGTTTACCTTCTTTTAGGCCTTTTTATACTTTAAGCCATCTTTCCTTATTTGTTTGAATTAAAACAAAATAAAAGACTTGATGCCATTTTCTTTATTGGCATTTTTCCTTTCTTCACCTTTATTGCTTACTCATCACTTTTTACCTTGAGTCACTAGGCTAACTAAGTCTAGTTTCTCATTCTTTAATCTCTTGTCCTCTTAAACATATATAACTGAGAGTTCATTGATAAACCATTTTCTTTCTATATGTTTATCATGCTCATACTCATTAGGAAAAAAGTTGACTATGAAAATGATAAGAAATTTACTAAAAAAACTCAATTTCAAAAATTTAAGTTAGGCAACAATATCTCTCAAATCCCATAATGTGCTTATGGATAATTTTAGAATTACTGCACTTTATTCCTGAAAGCTGCCTTATCAAGGTGAAAGCCAAAACCTTATCAGATTTAAAAATCAATCTTTAGTGACTTTGCAAAAATCCTTGACCTTATAGCAATTATGATGAAATCCTAAATTGATTTACTAATATAGATTTCATGTTCATGATCCTTAAACAGTTAGATTGCTCCCACTGTATATCGAAATCTATTTTTCTTTTGCACACTTTACTTGTTGAGGATAAGTTATCCACTGAAATGCTAAATCAAGGTCCTTATACCAAAAATAACTTAATTTACTCTTTTATTAGAGTAGTTTTTCATCACCGAATAGCATTTCATTCAAGCAGTCTTATTATTCAAATAGTAAAAATTGTTTCAAAATGCAAGGAACTATACTTTAATAGAATAAAATACTTTATATTCAAATTTAAATCCAAACATTCTTATAGGTAAAGGTGCATTATGCATATGAATTTATATAACTTTAATGATAAAACAGTAACTTTAAAACACCAAAATAAACTAATCCATACTTGTGGCCTAGGAAAATTTAACTTTAATATTATATTGTTTTATCCTTTATCCATTTTACAAAATTAATTATTCCCTTGTGGGGCCAAATAACTAATTTTATGGTCTAACGCTTTATGGATGTCATTTTTCTTTATGTAGTTTTAAATAACTACTATTTTGTCTAAATCAATTCACTAAAGTTACAGTGGCTACTCTTAAGTTAATGACTTAGAACTTAATAACAATATTTAACATGTATGCATAAGACTTGTTGCATATGACAAATAATACTTTATCAATGCCATTTTTTTGTGTAGTTATTTAAAGGAAACCTTATTTTAAATAACTACCAATTATCATCTAAATTAATCAACTTAAGATGCTATGGTTACTCTTAAACTAGCAATTTAGAACTTTAATAATAACATTATTAATATATGCAAAATTCTTAATTACATATTAATAATTACAGTGGAATATAATATTAAATTATGTTAACTTATTGCAATTATAGTATAAAGAATTGCATATTAATGTCATCCTCCTTCTGTAGTCATTTGAAGAAACTTTATTTTAAATAACAACTACTTTAACTTAAGGTGCTATAGCTTTTCCTAATTGATTTAGATTCTTTATAATGATATAATATATGTATACCATATATAATTGCATACATGATTTAATAACTCAAATATATACCAAATAAATTCATAATATAAAACTTTATTGATGTTGACCATATGTAGTTATTTAAAGAAAAAAATTTTTTATTTTAAATAACTACCATTTTATCTAAATCATGTAATTGAAAATGCTTTGGCTAATAACAAACTAGTGATTTAGATTCTTAATAATGACATTGATTCTTTATTTAGTAAAAAGTTAAATACTAAACCGAAGTTTCTAATTATCATGCTATAACTGATTTAAAAAATCATGACATAACAAATGAAATGCTTCTTAAGTCACACATAAATATGCACAATATTATAATATATTTATTTCATGACATATAAATATGTACCTTTATATTGCAATTCCAACCACAAACTTTATCTCATATATATATATGCACTTAAGTTTAGGTGGAGAGTACAAATTTTTGAATGCTTTACAGGGAGAGTACATATTGTCATGATATTTCAACATATCAAAATATTTTATCATGAAATAAAATTACAAAATTTTTATGTATAAAAATATTTATTATTTAATTAAAAACAAATAGTAAATAGTAAATATTTTATATACTTTAAAAATTCTTTAAAAATTATCAAAAGGTTAAAAATATTTAAACTTTAGGGTCGAAAAAAACCTCGAAATGGAGCCACACATGCCCCACACACCACTTGAGGTGCGTAGGATTCGGCTAGGACAAAAGTCCCATCTTTTTTTCTTCTTAGAAGCGGGTCACACCCAACACGACTGGTTTTTCTGACTTGCTCGGGTTTGTTTCTTCTTTTTGATCATATTTTCATGTTTTTAATCCATATTTCATGTGATTAAAGACCTAAAAACATGATTTTATGCTTGATTTACATGACCCATGCATCAATTTTGATCAAAAACACAAAAGTCATAATCAAACATTCAAGATTACTTGAATTCTATGAAACAATATCAAATCCATTTCAATATACTATAAATTTCTTGTTTTAGTCATCTTTTCTTTAATCTTAAGGCTCAATAACACATATAGATGATTAAACTATCAAAATCTTTTATCAATCTTGGTTTTTCATGAATTAATCAAGAATTTTGTGAAATTTTAATAGACATAATATACAAACAAATTTATGGTACATACGTAAAATATATTTTGATACATAAATACAAATTACAAGATTAATCATAACACTTTAAAAATTCAGTTTCTTGCTTTTACCATATCTATTATAACTTGTTTATATTTAATACAAATTATTTAATCGTTTATGCATTAATAATATATGCATGAGAAAAAATTTATTTTTAACGAATCTCACTAGATAATCTGAAAAAGAAGGCCAGAAAGCCTGGCTCTCATGCCACTTATAATATTTAAATTAAGAAACGTACCTGTAGCCTTTTTTGATCAAGAATGCGACCTCGCTCCAAGTACAAGAAGACGAACACCCCATATAAACCTTTTAGTCTATTTCTTTATTTCTTGATAATTACCGAATAATGGTGCACAAGCAATTTATATAAACTAAACTATGGACATATACTAGAATACTAATTAGAGTTATATCCTATCATCAAAAAATTTGTATTCTAATTAGTTACTGAAGTAAAGTTGATTATGGTACATATTTCAAGGTCTATTAATACGATTTTGATGGTTTTTAAATATGTACTAGTAGAACATTCTGTTTACTTAAAGTTTTTTTTTCTTATTTGTAGGTCATTTTTATTACATTTTGAAAATCTTGAGCAATTCGGTTAATGTATTACCTTCACGAATATTGCGGCACTTGATTATTGAATTTGATTCTCTTTTAATATTTTTGTGTCTTGTCTTTCTTTTTATAATATTTATGTATAATATATATATATATCTCATAATTATCTTTGATTACTAAAGAATAACCAGGATGACAATTTGGAGATGAGTTTGGATTTGGTGGCAATTTGAGGGATGAAAAAGATTTTAATCAGAACAATCTTGGGGCATTTAGAAAAAAGAAAATTTTTAGATTTTTTGAGGTAAAAACAAGGTCGGAGTATCATCTTTGAAGAGGTAGGGATGGAGCATCCCAAAAAATAAAGTTATTAAAATAATTAGGAATAAAGAGAAATTTTGAGTTTTTTTTAATGAAAAATGAGATTGGAGTATCCTCTCAGAGAAGTTGGATTAAAGTATCCTAAAAAATGAAAATCTTTTATGATTTAATAAAATAATTAGGAACCTTTGTAGTATCCCCTCGGAGTAATGGGGTTGTAGGATCCCAAAAGATTCAAATTTTTTATGTTTTGCAAGAAAAGGTTTTTTTGTAAAAAAAGGATTTTGAAAATAGAAAATCGAGGATTTGTATAAAATATATTTTTTTCTAAAATCTTGATCTGAGCCTTAAGGGTTATAGCAGGAATCGGATGCTCTTTGAAACGTTCGAACATCTCTATAAAGGCGTTTTAGAAATTGGTTTAAAAATAGGGGACAACATCACATCGTCTCTTTTCCTGAATTTATTCAGGGTACATCTGAAGGCTTCAAAGGGTAAAATATGATATAGTTGGAAAGGTAACTCGATGATGACTAATATAAAAATATTTTAAAAATCCTAGAAAGTTAATTTCTAGGCAGAATTAATTCTTAGAGTTAGGCCTGTTTGAACTTTGGCAGTGATTGTAAGGGAAAAGGCATGATAAATCTTGGAAAATCATTTTGGGCTTATCGGGGATTGTTAAATCGTGAACAATACCTTTTCAGAAAGGGAATTTTGTGACCTTTCTTGGTAAAATATTCAAGAAGTTCAAAAAATTTGTTTGCTAGGCCAAATGATCCAAACAAAAAATTGTTCATAGATTCCAGGGGTTTCAGACAATAAAGGTTCGAGAAATCATATTTTCTTCATCCAGAATGATCCGAGGGCAAACAATACACCATTAGAAAGGTACTTCGATGCCCTTTAAGGGAAAATATACAAAATTCTAGAAAATCACTTATGGTTCGAAAATAATTTTTGAAATTTAGACTACAGTGTTGCTAGAGCAAAAACATGGGATTATTCGATTTTCAAGGTTTCTTGGGGTCAAATTCGAGTTATAAACAATCAAACATCTACAACACAGGGGAAGAATGACACGGGCATTGCGAGTAGATTCCACAATCTCAGAGTAGTTTGGGATGATGGAACAACATGTTGACCATGCCACTATTTAGATGTTAAATTCAAGATCAAGGCTTAATATATTTTTCAACTAAAAAATAGTCATTTTTGCTTGAAAAATAACATCTTTGAACATATTTTACTATGAATCCAGAGCTGAAATTATTGATTTGTCCCCAAGATTGGAAGACCAATTTTATGAAAATGTTAAACCCTTCCTATTCTTCATCTATTGGAGGTAGCATGTACTTAACTTGGGAGTTTTGAAAACTCAGATTTTTTAAAACAAACAAGCATGCATTTTGACAAATAAATCATGAATAAAATAGAACATGCACATAGATAAACAAGAATTACCTATGCAAACACACAAAGATGACATTTTGACATGAAAAAAAGTATAAAAAATGCAAGAAGATGACCAATAAGATGTATGGAAATGATGTGAACATATTTAATTGAAGAAAGCATGCTGGAGTTGTCAAGATAGCATTTTATGTCATGAGGCTCCTTAAAGTACAAGAAAAAGCATGAACATACTCAATGCATGTTATGAAAACATTCAAGCATATCAAAATAGATGAAATATGATAGAAAATGCATGAATAAGAGATTGTTTCGATGATAGAATGAAAGAGTAGAAGTTTGGCCTACCAAGCAACATTAAGGCATTAAAAGAACATGAAGATTTTAAGACTACCACAACCAAGGCAACAATAATGCATGAGAGCCCTAGGATGTTCATGACAGCATAAAGGGCTCGCTAAAATGATGTAAATGATAAAAATAGAAAATGTATGGAACAAGGTAGAGGAAATATACCAAAAAAGCTTGAATTCTTCTCTCTTCCTAAAGCAATCACTTTAAGCTCAATTTATTTCCTCTCTTTGCTATTATTTAGCAAGAAAATGATGAAAGGTAGAAGCTTTTTGGTAACATTGTTCATGGTGAGGTGTTTTGAGGATAAAAGTACATGAAAAGTTGATTTTTTAAAGGTTTTCTGGTGATGGTTTGTGGGAATTATGGGAATAAAAGAAAGTTGAGAGTGAAAGGTAATAGAAAAGTGTTTTATGAAGAGTTTTATGGTTGAAGATTGCTAAAGGATTTTTAGGAATGGCTAGGGATTTTCTAATAGTTGCTGGAGAGTCTCTTATAAGATGGCTAGAAGTCTTTTTTTTATAGGTAGCTAAAAGTTCTCTTTAAATTCAATGCTCAACCAATACTTTTACAAGATAAAGCAAGGGCATTTTTGTTTATTTTTTATTCCTGTACTAAGGAATATCTCTAGCTACCATATTCAACTAGCCTTTTTTTCCATTTGTTCTACCATGTTGAGTAGTGGGTAAAATGTTGTAATGGCCTACGACTAGAGATATGACTGGCATACCATCTTACAACCATATATCTTATGAATGTGGCCCTTATCATTGGCTTTTGGGCTTTAAAATTTTGTTTAAATCTGATCATAGGTATAAAGTTGAGGTCTGCAATGAATTATGATGGCTTTTTGGTGCAAAAAACATGTTTGAATCAGATTTTTTAAGGTTGAAAAATGGTCTGAACAAGACAAAAATGCCTTAGTGTATTCATAAAAAACATGTTGTATCGATATACAATGCAATTTTTATCATGAGTATTGATACAATAAGGTGTGCATCGATACCAAGAGTAAAAATTATTTCTAGCCTCAGGGCTTAGAGGCTTGTATTGATACTCCATGGATTTGTATTGGTACTTATGCTTGTGTATCGATTCATTTTGCCAAAAATCACGACTTTAGCTACTGCCAATGTCTGTATCAATACAAACATGCTATGTATCGATACACACCATAGGTATCGATACCAAACCTTCTTATATCGGCACTACATGTAAATATTCAAGTTTTTGGTGATGTAAAGGCCTCGTATCAATACTTATGCACTAGTATAACTTGCAAGTATTTGTGGCTTCCAAAGTTACCTAACCTTGGTCACAAACAGTGGGAAGTTGATCTGCATACTCCTCCAAATGACTTTGGCACACTATAAAAAGTGGCCTTTGATGCCTCATTTTACATTTTTCTTTAAGACGACCCATAGGCATTTTAGACTTTCCCAAAAAAAATTTTGCATAGCACTGTGTTGCCTAATAATGCCTGGCGACATGACACTTGGCAATCATCCCTCAGTTTTTATTTTCTAATTCTGTCATTTCTCAATTAAGTTTTAGGATGCCAAAAGTTGGCCCAGGCAAAATAAGGTATCTACAGAGGGATATCGATACAAAATATTGCCTTGATAATTTAAAGATATTTAATTAAATATTTGAATGCACAAATTATCACCAACAAAGGAAACATGTTAGCAAGACATAAAGAAATATAATAAATATGGTAAAAAATAAACACCATAGAAAGGAGAGATGATCAAAATGTATATCGTAATTATCCTCAGTTATTAAGAATAACCAAATTAACATTTTAATATGCATTTGGACTCGATGGTTGCTTAAAGTGTGAAAAATGAGGTTTTCATGAAAAACTTCAAGGTAACTCGAGACAGAAAAAAATATATTTTTTGATGGATTTTTCTTAGAATTGAGGTTGAAATATCGAAGTAGATGAAAAATTAGGTAATTTTGGAAAATGGAGTATTTTTTAGTATTTTTTTTAAAAAAATGGATTTGAAAATTTAAAATCGATAATTAAAATAAAGGAAAAATTTAATTTTTTGAGGGTGTTTAATTTTAATTCTAGCATTATAGGGTTTGTATTGTGACACATGACTCAATCGGGGAATTAATCAGATTCATTTTGAGCCATCCAAATGCCTTGAAAAGGGACTTGGAGAAATTAATTAATTTCACTTAGTGCTGAAAATAAGGGACAACTTGGCGCTGTCTGCCTTTCCGAAATTATTCTGAACTAATCCAAAGGCTTTGGGTGAAAACACAGTTCTATTGGAAAGGTAACTTGACAAAGATTGATATAAAAATATTTCAAAAATCTTAAAAATTTGCTTTCTCAGAGGAAATTCAAGTTTGATTTGACACTAATAATACGTGCAGGGAAAATGGTGTATCAAACTTTGAAAAGTTGTCATAGACTCATTCAAAATCATTAAACCATAAACGATACCTTTCTAAAAAGGGAATTTCATATAGTTTTCAGGAAAAATATCTATAAATTCCAAAAAAATCATCTGATGGGCTAAAAGGACCTAAACAAAATGTTAATTGCTGATTCCAAGGGTTTTAGATAGTAAAGATTTAACAAACCATAACTCCCTCATATGGGCACATCCAAAAGTGAAACAAATACCCTTGGAAAGATAATTCGATTACATTTAAAAGAAAAATACTAGAAAATTCCTTAAAAATCATTTAGGGTTCAAAACATTTTTTGAGATAGCATCATAATGCTACTAGTATAAAACAAGAGAGTTTTTAGGTTTGGGGTTTTCTAGGCACATCAAGGTGTCAACACATGAATGTTCGACAATTAGGGTCTATGATAATGGAATCATAGATCCATCAAAAGTCTTGAGGAGTGCGGCATATGGATGACCCGTTACTTATGTCATTAAATCATAAGACAAAAGCTCAACCCAAGACATCTGATCAAACATATTGTACACAAAAAATTTTTTAAGGATTACAAAAATTTTATTTTGCCTTATTTGGCCATGAATCCAAATATGTAAGCTTGATTTTTCCCAAAGATTATGAAAGCAGTTTGTTAGAAAAACTTAAGCTTGATTTTTCCCAAAGATTATGAAAGCAGTTTGTTAGAAAAACTTAGGCTAGCATTAATCTCATTTGTTTGAGTTTATGTGAGCCTAACTTGGGAAGGTTTTGTAAAAACAAAACATGACAGCAAACATCAATAAAAAAAAGCATCAAGAAAGCATTTTTAATCATGTAAAGCATTCAAACGTGGCATTAAATGGTAAAAATGTGCTGCAGCATCAACAAGACAAATTTTTATTAAGAAAATATGCTAAGAATGCAAGAAATGTACGAGCAATGTAAGGACATTCAAGGATACGCTTGAAATGACATGTAAAATGATATGAACATGGAAGAATTTATTTTTATGGCATGGGAAACATGGTAGAAAATTTTGCAGAACTAAAATCATGATCTTTATGTCATCAAGCCAGCACAAAACATTATCAAGCTCAAGAAAACATTAAAACAACCTGAAATATCAATGCATCATTAAGGATCAATAATTGATGATGGAGAAAATCTCATGGATTAATGAAATAGTGGTTGTTCTAAGATGATTAAAGAAAAATACAATTTTTGAGTATTCAAGCAACACTAAAACATCATTCAAATTGCATAAGCTTAAAATATCATCCAACCAAGCTCAAAGATGCATGCTTTCCTAGGAAGGTCATGGCTTTATGGATATTGGTAGTTAAAATGACATGAACTATGTTTGATGCTAATAAATAAAAAGGAAAAAGATAGAAAATATACTAATAAAGCTTTCAAAACTCCTCTTTTCCTTTATGAACTCTTGGCTGAGATTTTTGTCTTCCTATGGCTTTCGTTTATCTAGGTTTTAGCTTACTCTTCTTTTTTGTACTTGCTATAGATGAGCAAGGAGTAACAAAGATAAACTTTGAGGTATTACTATGGATTGAGAGGAGTTTGTTGAGGAAAATGAATGGAAAATAAGGGTTTTTAAGAGGTTTTGAGTGGCTATAGAAAGAGCTATGGAATGGAATTTTTTGCATGTGAAAGGTGAAAATGTTATGTATTTTGCTGAGCTAAGGTTGGCTCTATTATTAACAATTGTTTAGCCAGTGTTTTTGGAGCTAAAACAAGGGCATTTTTAGATTTTCAATTGCACCATAGAGCAGTTCTAAGTATTATGCTCAAACATTCTTGATTTTCATTGGCTCTAGTAGTTAAGGTGGTGGAGCAGTCTGCTCAGTGCAGTTTGCAAATGGAGAAAATTTTAATCATGACCTTATAACATATAATATCAAATTCCAATATATTATCATTATAAATAATTACTTAAATATAATATCCAATTCTAGTATTATATAACAGACAAGTTAAGTTAATTAGTATAAATATCATTGTAAGAGTAAAATATCATGACCTTATAGATTAATTAAGTAGCAATTTTAAAGATAATCACTTAAAAAAAATTTTCTGACTTCGACTTTTGAAGTATAAATTAGGAATAAACTAATTCAAGTATGGTTCAATCTTATGAATTACCAGTAATATAGAATTTGGAATAAACTAATTAAAGCATGGCTTAATCTCACTAATTAATTGCAATGTAGGTTTTATATTTTGAACCATATATTAAATAATTAAGATGATTTTAGTAGGCTAATAGCTCATATTATTAGTAATTAAAAAATAGGAAATAGTAATTAATATTAATAATCTACTACAATCCTGCTAAGAAATTTTTATATCTTTTAAATTAATTTTAAGGTCGAACCAAAGTTCTTATTCTTTCTTGAGTATTAGATTGTATAAATCTTGAATGAGCCCTCAAAAGCTTGATGAAAAAAAAATTGTTGACGTCTTTAACCTATATATCCCTGCTTGATTTTGGTAATTAAATAAATAAAATTTTGAAGAATAACTAATTCTTTCATACTCTTTTCTAATTTATTAATTAGAATAATGGGTTCATCGTTTCTAACTTTTATAGCCACTACTAATAATATAAAATTTTCTTTTTTATTTTAAAAACATAAAATTGTACTTATCTTTTCAAATTTAAACATAAAAATTAAGTTTTAATTACTTTCATTAAATACTAACTAAAATAAAGTTTAATTAAAATTTTATGTTTAAGATTTTCACATACAAAATATAATTTTAATATTAACGTTTCATTTTTATTTTAAAACATGATAATTGAAAACATATATAGTAAATTTTAATTATTTTCATTCTATACTAACTAAATTAAATATTTAATTAAAACCATCCTTCAAACTTCAATGTTTTTATTAATTATATGTTAATTTTTAAATATTAATGTACTATATATAATATATCTGTAAATATAATATTAATGTTACCCAAGGAATTTAATATTAAGTTGACACTTGGCACCCCCTTTTTTCTTCATTTTTGTGAGAATTACAAATTGGTTACTAAATTATAAATATTTACAATTTATAGTTATTTTAATAAATAAGAGATAATTTTTTACCTTTTGTAACTAAAATTAGATGACATAAACACGATATAAAAATAATTAAACCACGATAAAAAATAACATGAAAACTAGATAATACATGAATATCTTAAAATCTATATAATATGAATTTTTAATATATCATAATTTATATAAAAATATCTTAAACACGATTAAAATAAATTACAGATACACAAATGATGATCGCTAAACTTTTGAAGGAATAGACTAAAGCAATCCCGCTAAATTTGATATCTAGGGGATTGCTTCCTTTGCCTTTCTCTTTTTTTTTTTCGTACATTTGGATTATTTTATATATTTATGTTGCGTTTATATTATTTTTTATGTCATAATTGAATTTAAGTATTAATATGTTTATATTAATTTTGACAATAATTCATTTATATAGATTTTAATATGTTTGTACATTCGTATCATATTTACTTTTGTGTTGTGTCATATTTTAATTATTTTTTGTTTGTGTCATCTAATCGTATTATATTCGAAAATATTAAGTCTAATGACGCTATTTAAATAACTTCTAATTGTCATGTATTGTCATGTTTACATTATTTTTCCATGTGATCATAATTATAGACAAGATATTATATATTTATATAAATTTTGACATATTAATAATTCATTTTTATTTAGATTTTGACATATTATATATTCATATTATATTCATATCTTTTTAATTATTTTTCCATGTATTCGTTTCATATAATTATTTTATATTTAAAATTTTTATGTCTAATTGACACTATTCAAATAATTTTAAATGTAATACATGTCATCATATGAGTATCCATAACTCCGTATTACATTTTCATGTTATAATTATAATCAAGTAATAATATACTTACATAAATTATGGGCTTTTTTATTAGAATAATATAAAAATTTTTTTATTTAGTAAAATAAGCTATTTTCAGATTATTTATCGAGGCCAATGTTGAAAGAAATCGTCATTTCAAATGAAGATTTTTTAACATAAAAAAATTATAAAATTTAGTTAAAAAATCATTAAATTACAATTTCTTAATACATAAAGACTCTTATTAATACTCTTATTGGAAATCATCATCTCATATATAAATATATAGGTATATATAAATATATACACTCGTGGAAAACTTTCAAAAAAAGAAGTAAATTAATAATTATTAAAAAAGCGTAAAAACTAAAATCTAATTATAAAAAAAGAAGTAATAATTATTAAAATTATTAATAAAAATTTTAATTACCTTCTTACCTCCAATTTTATTCTTTTTTTTTATTGTTACTCTTCTCTATGTTCTTAATGAAACAGATTCTTCATGTATATATAAAAATATATAAATTATATATATTAAAATGGTATTTACAAACAATAAAATATTAAAAATTATTTTTATTAATCCTGAGTTAATATTTAAAAACTAATAAAAATATTTTATATTAAATCCTGATATATCATTTATAAATAATAAAAAATAAAAATATTAAATTATATTTTATATTAAATTTTGAATTACTATTTAAAAATAATTTAATAGAAAAATATTTTATATTTTGGTGCTTC
>JBBYHO010523861.1:0-17707 GCA_038382025.1 Adansonia gregorii | reverse complement strand
CTTATCAAGATAAAGCATCAATATCATTTATCCCAATGAGGAGAATGTGTATATGGTTCCCAATAATGAAAAAAAAAAGAATATTACTTGCATCCATGTTTGCCACAATTGATGAAATAACATTGATTCCAAAAAAAAAAAGGAAAGAAAAGCTTTTGTTATTGAGCCAAAGCATCAAAGTCATCTATCCCAATGAGGAGATTGTGTTTATGGTGCCCAATCATTAAAAAAAAATATTATTACCTGCATGCATGGTTGTCACGATTGACAGGATAACATTCATTCCGAAAATGGTGGAAAGAAAAGCTTTTCATACCAAGCTAAAGCATCAATATCATCTATCCGAATGAGGGGAATATGTTTATGGTGCCCAATCATGAAAAAAAGGATATTATTACATGCCTCCATCATTGTCCTGATTGAGGGAATAACATTGATTCCGAAAAATGGGGGAAAGAAAAGCTTTTCTTATCAAGCCAAAGCTTCATTGCCATCTATCCCAATGAGGAGAATGTGTTTATGGTGCCCAATCACAAAAGGAAGGAGATTAATATGTGCATCAAGGTTTGTCACAATTGACGGAATAATATTGATTCCAAAAAATGAGGGAAAGAAAGCTATCCTTATCAAGCCAAAGCATCAATGTCATCAATCCTTACATGGAGAATGTGTTTATGGTGCATAATCTTGAAAAAAGGGAGACTAACACGTGCATCCATGTTTGTCACAATCGACGGATTAACATTGACTCCAAAAAATGAGGGAAAGAAAAGCTTTTCTTATTAAGGCAAAGTGTCAATGTCATCTATCCGAATGAGGGGAATGTGTTTATGGCGCCCAATCATGAACAAATTGAGATTCTCACACGCATCCATGTTTGCTACGATCCACAGAATAACATTGGTTCCAAATAATGGTGGAAAGAAAAGCTTTTCTAATCAAGCCAAAGCATCAATATCATTTATCCTAATGAGGAAATTTGTTTATGGTTCTCAATCATGAAGAAAAGGAGATTAATACGTGCATCCATGTTTGTCATGATTGACGCAACAACATTGATTCCAAAAATTGATGCAAAGAAAAGCTTTTTTTATCAAGCCAAACCATCAATGTCATCTATCCCAATGATGAGAATATGCTTATGATGCCTAATCATGAAGAAAAATAGATTATTAAATGCCTTCATGCTTGTTGCGATTGACAGAATAACATTGATACAAAAAAATGAGGGAAAAAAAGCTTTCATACCAAGCCAAAGCGTCAATATCATTTATCCCAACGAGGAGAATGAGTTAATGTTGCCCAATCATGAAAAAAAAGGAGAGTAATATGTGCATCCATGTTTGTCATGATTGGTGGAATAATATTGATTCCAAAAAGCGAAGGAATGAACAGTTTTTCTTGTTAAGCCAAAGAATCAATGTCATCAATCCTAATAAGTAGAATGTGTTTATGGAGCCTATTCATTAAAAAAAGGAGATTAAAACGTGCATCCATGTTTGTCACAATTGACAGATTAACATTGATTCCAAAAAATGAAGGAAAAAAACAGCTATTCTTGTCAAGCCAAAGCGTCAATGTCATCTATCCCAACGAGGAGAAGGTGTTTATGGTGCCTAATCATGAAAAAAAAGAGATTATTACATGCATCGATGTTTGTCATTATCGATGGAATAACATTGATTACAAAAAATGGTGGAAAGAAAAGCTTTTCTTATCAAGCGAAAGCATGAATGTCATCTAACCCAATGAGGAGAATGTGTTTATGGTGCCCAATCATGAAAAAAGGGAATTATTACATGCATCCATGCTTGTCACAATTGACGAAATAACATTGATTCCAAAAAATTCTGGAAAGAAAAGCTTTTCTTATCAAGAAAAAACATCAATATCATTTATCCCAATGAAGAGAATGTGTATATGGTTCCCAATAATGAAAAAAAAGATTATTATGTGCATCCATGTTTGTCACATTTGATGAAATGACATTGATTCCAAAAAATGGTGGAAAGAAAAGCTTTTCTTATCAAGACAAAGCATCAATGTCATCTATCCCAAAGAGGAGAAGGTGTTTGTGGTGCCTAATCATGAAAAAAAGGAGACTATGACAAGCATCCATGTTTTTCACGATTGACAGAATAACATAGATTACTAAAAATGGTTAAAGGAAAAGCTTCTCTTACCAATCCAAAGCATCAATGCCATCTAACCCAATGAGGAGAATGTGTATATGGTGCCCAATCATGAAGAAAAGGAGATTAATACGTGCATCCATGTTTGTCACAATTGACGGATTAACATTGATTCCAAAAAATGAAGGAAAAAAAGCTATTCTTATCAAGCCAAAGCGTCAATGTCATCTATCCCAACGAGGAGAAAATGTTTATGGTGCCTAATCATGAAAAAAAAGAGATTATTACGCGCATCCATGTTTGTCATTATCGACGGAATAACACTGATTACAAAAAATGGTGGAAAGAAAAGCTTTTCTTATCAAGCCAAAGCATGAATGTCATCTAACCCAATGAGCAGAATGTGTTTATGGTGCCCAATCATGAAAAAAGGAATTATTACATGTATCCATGCTTGTCATGATTGACGGATTAACATTGATTCCAAAAAATGAAGGAAAAAAGGCTATTCTTATTAAGCCAAAGCATCAATGCCACCTATCGCAATGAGGAGAGAGTGTTTATGGTGCCTAATCAAGAAAAAAAAGAGATTATTACATGCATCCATGTTTGTCATTATCGACGGAATAACATTGATTACAAAAAATGGTGGAAAGAAAAGCTTTTCTTATTAAGCCAAATCATGAATGTCATCTAACCCAATCAGGAGAATGTGTTTATGGTGCCCAATCATGAAACAAGGGAATTATTACATGTATCCATGCTTGTCACGATTGACAGAATAACATTGATTCCAATAAAATTATGGAAAGAAAGCTTTTCTTTTAGAGATAAAGCATCAATATCATTTATCCCAATGAGGAGAATATGTATATGGTTCCCAATAATGAAAAAAAAAGATTTTTACGTGCATTCATATTTGTCACAATTGAGGAAACAACATTGATTCCAAAAAATGGTGGAAAGAAAAACCTTTCTTCTTAAGACAAAGCATCAATGTCATCTATCCCAAAGAGGAGAAGCTGTTTGTGGTGCCTAATCATTAAAAAAAAGAAGACTATCACAAGCATCCATGTTTTTCATGATTGATAGAATAACATAGATTACAAAAAATGGTTGAAAGAAAAGCTTCTTTTACCAAGCCAAAGCATTAATGCCATCTAACCCAATAAGGAGAATGTGTATATGGTGCCCAATCATAAAGAAAAGGAGATTAATACGTGCATCCATGTTTGTCATAATTGACGGATTAACATTGATTCCAAAAAATGAAGGAAAAAAAAGCTTTTCTTATTAAGCCAAAGCATCAAAGTCATCTATCCCAATGAGGAGATTGTGTTTATGGTGCCCAATCATTAAAAAAAAGATTATTACCTGCATGCATGGTTGTCATGATTAACGGGATAACATTCATCCCAAAAATGGTGGAAAGAAAAGCTTTTCATACCAAGACAAAGCATTAATATCATCTATCCAAATGAGGAGAATATGTTTACGGTGCCCAATCATGAAAGAAAGGATATTATTACATGCCTCCATACCTGTCCCAATTGATAAAATAACATTGATTCCTAAAAATGGTGGAAAGAAAAGCTTTTCTTATCAAGCCAAAGCTTCATTGTCATTTATCCCAATGAAGAGAATGTGTTTATGGTGCCCAATCACAAAAAGAAGGAGGTTAATATGTTCACCCATGTTTGTCATAATTGACGGAATAATATTGATTCCAAAAAATGAAGGAAAGAGAGCTATCCTTATCAAGCCAAAGCATCAATGTCATCAGCCCTAACAAGGAGAATGTGTTTATGGTGCATAATCATCAAAAAAAGGGAGACTAAGACGTGCATCCATGTTTGTCACAATCAACAGATTAACATTGTTTCCAAAAATTGATGGAAAGAAAAGCTTTTTTTATCAAGCCAAACCATCAATGTCATCTTTCCCAATGAGGAGAATATGCTTATGATGCCCAATCATGAAGAAAAAGAGATTATTACATGCATTCATGTTTGTCACGATTGACGGAATAACATTGATTCGAAAATAAGAGGGAAAAAAAGCTTTTCATACCAAGCCAAAGCATCAATATCATCTATCCCAATGAGGAGAATTAGTTTATGTTCCCCAATCACGAAAAAAATGAGAGTAATATGTGTATCCATGTTTGTCACAAATGGTGGAATAATATTGATTTCAAAAAATGAAGGAATGAAAAGTTTTTCTTGTTAAGCCAAAGCATCAATGTCATCAATCCTAATGAGTAGAATGTGTTCATGGAGCCTATTCATGAACAAAAGGAGATTAAAACGCTAATCCATGTATGTCACAATTGACGAATTAACATTGATTCCAAAAAATAAAGGAAAAAAATAGCTATTCTTATCAAGCCAAAGCGTCAATGCCATCTATCCCAACGAGGAGAAAGTGTTTATGGTGCCTAATCATGAAAAAAAAAAGATTATTACATGCATCCGTATTTGTCATTATCGATGGAATAACATTGATTACAAAAAATGGTGGGAAGAAAAGCTTTTCTTATCAAGCCAAAGCATGAATGTCATCTAACCCAAATAGGAGAATGTGTTTATGGTGCCCAATGATGAAAAAAAGGAATTATTACATATATCCATGCTTGTCACGATTGACGGAATAACATTGATTCCAAAAAATTATGCAAAGAATAGCTTTTCTTTTAAAGATAAAGCGTCAATATCATTTATCCCAATGAGGAGAATGTGTATGTAGTTCCCAATAATGAAAAAAAAATTATTACGTGCATCCACATTTGTCACAATTGATGAAACAACATTGATTCCAAAAAATGGTGGAAAAAAAAGCTTTTCTTCTTAAGATAAAGCATCAATGTCATCTATCCCAAAGAGGAGAAGGTGTTTGTGGTGCCTAATCATTAAAAAAAGAAGACTATCACAAGCATCCATGTTTTTCACGATTAACAGAATAACATAGATTACAAAAAATGGTTGAAAGAAAAGCTTCTCTTACCAAGCCAAAACATCAATGCCATCTAACCCAATGAGGAGAATGTGTATATGGTGCCCAATCATGAAGAAAAGAAGATTAATACGTGCATCCATGTTTGTCACAATTGACGGATTAACATTGATTCCAAAAAATAAAGGAAAGAAAAGCTTTTCTTATCAAGCCAAAGCATCAAAGTCATCTATCCCAATGAGGAGATTGTGTTTATGGTGCCCAATCATTAAAAAAAAGATTATTACCTGCATGCATCGTTGTCACGATTGACGGGATAACATTCATTCCAAAAATGGTGGAAAGAAAAGCTTTTCATACCAAGCCAAAGCATCAATATCATCTATCCAAATGAAGAGAATATGTTTATGGTGCCCAATCATGAAAAAAACAATATTTTTACATGCCTCCATACTTGTCCCGATTCACAGAATAACATTGATTCCTAAAAATGGTGGAAAGAAAAGCTTTTCTTATCAAGCCAAAGCTTTATTGTCATCTATCCCAATGAGGAGAATGTGTTTATGGTGCCCAATCACAAAAAGAAGGAGATTAATATGTGCATCCATCTTTGTCACAATTGACGGAATAATATTGATTCCAAAAAATGAAGGAAAAAAGCTATCCTTATCAAGCCAAAGCATCAATGTCATCAATCCTGACAAGGAGAATGTGTTTATGGTGCATAATCATGAAAAAAGGGAGACTAACACGTGCATCCATGTTTGTCACAATCGATGGATTAATATTGATTCCAAAAAATGAAGGGAAAAAAAGCTTTTCTTATCAAGGCAAAGTGTCAATGTCATTTATTCGAATGAGGAGAATATGTTTATGGTGCCCAATCATGAAGAAAATGAGATTCTTACACGCATCCATGTCTGCCACGATTCACAGAATAACATTGGTTCCTAAAAATGGTGAGGAGAAAAGCTTTTCTTATTAAGCCAAAGTGTCATTGTCATCTATCCCAATAAGGAGAATGTGTTTATGGTGCCCAATCATAAAAAAAAGGAGGTTAATATGTGCATCCATGTTTGTCACAATTGACGAAATAATGTTGATTCCAAAAAATGAAGGAAAGAAAAGCTATCCTTATCAAGCCAAAGCATCAATGCCATCAATCCTAATAAGGAGAATGTGTTTATGGTGCATAATTATGAAAAAAAGGAGACTAACGCATGCATCCATGTTTGTCACAATTAACAGATTAACATTAATTCAAAAAAAAATGGAAAGAAAAGCTTCTCTTATCAAGGCAAAGTATCAATGTCATCTATCCGAATGAGGAGAATATGTTTATGGTGCCCAATCATGAAGAAAATGATATTCTTATGCGCATCCATGTTTGCCACGATTCACAGAATAACATTGGCTCCTAAAAAAGGTGTAAAGAAAAGCTTTTCTTATCAAGTCAAAGCTTCATTATCATCTATCCCAATAAGGATAATATGTTTATGGTGCCCAATCACAAAAAGAATGAGACTAATATGTGCATCCATGTTTGTCACAATTGACGGAATAATATTGATTCCAAAAAATGAAAGAAGGAAAGCTATCCTTATCAAGCCAAAGCATCAATGTCATCAATCCTAATAAGGAGGTGTTTATGGTGTATAATCATGAGAAAAGGGAGATTAACACGTGCATCCATGTTTGTCACAATCAACGAATTAACATTGATTCCAAAAAATGAAGGAAAAAATGCTTTTCTTATCAAGGCAAAGTGTCAATGTCATCTATCTGATTGAGAAGAATGTGTTTATGGTGGCCAATCATGAAGAAAATGAGATTCTTACGCGCATCCATGTTTGCCACAATCCATAGAATACCATTGGTTCCAAAGAATGGTGGAAAGAAAGGCTTTTCTTATCAAGCCAAAGCATCAATGTCATCTATCCTAATGAGGAAATGTGTTTATGGTTCTCAATCATGAGGAAAAGGAGATTAATACGTGCACCATGTTTGCCATAATTGACGGAATAACATTGATTCCAAAAATTAATGGAAAGAAAAGCTTTTCTTATCAAGCCAAACCATCAATGTCATCTATCCTAACGAGGAGAAAGTGCTTATGATGCCCAATCATGAGGAAAAAGAGATTATTACATGCATTCATGTTTGTCACGATTGACGGAATAACATTGATTCCAAAAAATGGTGAAAAAAAAAGCTTTTCATACCAAGCCAAAGCATAAATATCATCTATCCCAATGGGGAGAATGAGTTTATGTTGCCCAATCACGGAAAAGGGGAGAGTAATATGTGCATCCATGTTTTTCACGATTGATGGAATAATATTGATTCCAAAAAACGAACGAATGAAAAGTTTTTCTTGTCAAGCCAAAGCGCCAATGTCATTAATCCTAATGAGGAGAATGTGTTTATGGAGCCTATTCATGAAAAAAAGGGGATTAAAACGTGCATCCATGTTTGTCATAATTGACAGATTAACATTGATTCCAAAAAAATAAAGGAAAAGAAAGCTATTCTTATCAAGCCAAAGCGTCAATGTCATCTACCCCAACGAGGAGAAAGTGTTTGTGGTGCCTAATCATGAAAAAAAGGAGATTATTACATGCATCCATTTTTGACATTATTGACGGAATAACATTGATTACAAAAAATGGTGGAAAGAAAAGCTTTTCTTATCAAGCCAAAGCATGAATGTCATCTAACCCAATGAGTAGAATGTGTTTATGGTGCTCAATCATGAAAAAAAGGAATTATTACATGCATCCATGCTTGTCACGATCGACAGAATAGCATTGATTCCAAAAAATTAAGGAAAGAAAAGCTTTTCTTATCAAGATAAAGTATTAATATCATTAATCCCAATGAGGAAAATATGTATATGGTTCCCAATAATGAAAAAAAAGATTATTATGTGCATCCGCGTTTGTCACAATTGATGAAATAACATTGATTCCAAAAAATGGTGGAAAAAAAAGCTTTTCTTATCAAGACAAAGCATCAATGTCATCTATCTCAAAGAATAGAAGGTGTTTGTGGTGCCTAATCTTGAAAAAAAGGAGAATATCACAAGCATCCATGTTTTTCATGATTGACAAAATAACATTGATTACAAAAAATGGCTGAAAGAAAAGCTTCTCTTACCAAGCCAAAGCATCAATGCCATCTAACCCAATGAGGAGAATGTGTATATGGTGCCCAATCATGAAGAAGAGGAGATTAATACGTTCATCCATGTTTGTCACAGTTGACGGATTAACATTCATTCCAAAAAATGAAGGAAAAAAAAGCTTTTCTTGTCAAGCCAAAGCATCAAAGTCGTCTATCCCAATGAAGAGAATGTGTTTATAGTGCCCAATCATTAAAAAAAAGATTATTACGTGCATGCATGTTTGTCACGATTGATGGGGTAACATTCATTCCAAAAATGGTGGAAGGAAAAGCTTTTCATACCAAGCCAAAGCATCAATATCATCTATCCAAATGAGGAGAATGTGTTTATGGTGCCTAATCATGAAAAAAAAGATATTATTGCACACACCCATACTTGTCCAGATTGATAGAATTACCTTGATTCCTAAAAATAGTGGGAAGAAAAGCTTTTCTTAAGCTTCATTGTCATCTATCCCAATGAAGAGAATGTGTTTATGGTGCCCAATCACAAAAAAAAAAGGGATTAATATGTGCATCCATGTTTGCCACAATTGACAAAAAATATTGATTCCAAAAAATAAAGGAAGGAAAAGCTATCCTTATCAAGCTAAAGCATCAATGCCATCAATCCTAATAAGGAGAATGTGCTTATGGTGCATAATCATGAAAAAAAAGAGATAAACACGTGCATCCATGTTTTTCATGATCGACAGATGAACATTGATTCCAAAAAATGAAGGACAGAAAAGCTTTTCTTATCAAGGCAATGCGTCAATGTCATCTATCCGAATAAGGAGAATATGTTTATGGTGCCCAATCATGAGGAAAATGAGATTGTTACGCGCATCCATGCTTGCCACGATTCATAGAATAACATTGGTTCCAAAAAATGGTGGAGAGAAAAGCATTTCTTATCAAGCCAAAGCTTCATTTTCATCTATCCTAATGAGGAGAATCTGTTTATGGTGCCCAATCACAAAAAGAAGGAGATTAATATGTGCATCCATGTTTGTCACAATTGATGGAACAATATTGATTCCAAAAAATGAAGGAAAGAAAACTATCCTTATCAAGCCAAAGCATCCATGTCATCAATCCTAATAAGGAGAGTGCATTTATGGTGCATAATCATGCAAAACGGGAGATTAACACATGCATCCATGTTTGTCACAATTGACAGATTAACATTGATTCCAAAAAATGAAGGAGAGAAAAGCTTTTCTTATCAAGGCAATGTGTCAATGTCATCTATTCGAATAAGGAGAATATGTTTATGGTGCCCAATCATGAGGAAAATGAGATTCTTACGCGCATCCATGTTTGCCACAATTCACAGAATAACATTCGTTCCAAAGAAAGGTGGAGAGAAAAGCATTTCTTATCAAGCCAAAGCTTCATTGTCATCTATCCCAATGAGGAGAATGTGTTTATGGTACCCAATCACAAAAAGAAGGAGATTAATATGTGCATCCATGTTTGTCACAATTGATGGAACAATATTGATTCCAAAAAATGAAGGAAAAGAAGCTATCCTTACCAAGCCAAAGCATCAATGTCATCAATCCTAATAAGGAGAGTGCGTTTATGGTCCATAATCATGAAAAACAGGAGATTAACACATGCATCCATGTTTGTCACAATCGACAGATTAACATTGATTCCAAAAAATGAAGGAAAGAAAAGCTTTTCTTATCAAGGCAAAGTGTCAATGTCATCTATTCGAATGAGGAAAATGTGTTTATAGCGTCCAATCATGAAGAAAATGAGATTCTTACGCGCATCCATGTTTGCCACGATTCACAGAAAAACATTGGTTCCAAAAAATGGTGGAACAAAAAGCTTTTCTTATCAAGCCAAAGCATCAATGTCATCTATCCTAATGAGGAAATGTGTTTATGGTTCTCAATCATGAAGAAAAAAAGATTAATATGTGCATCCATGTTTGTCATGATTGACGGAATAACATTGATTCCAAAAATTGATGGAAAAAAAAGCTTTTTTTATCAAGCCAAACCATCAATGTCATCTATCCCAATGAGGAGAATGTCTTTATGATGCTTAATCATGAAGAAAAGGAGATTATTACATGCATTCATGTTTGTCACGATTGACGGAATAACATTGATTCAAAAAAATGGTGGAAAGAAAAGCTTTTCATACCAAGCCAAAGCATCAATATCATCTATCCCAATTAGGGGAATGAGTTTATGTTGCCCAATCACAAAAAAAAGAAGAGTAATATGTGCATCCATGTTTGTCACGATTGATGGAATAATATTGATTCCAAAAAATGAAGGAATGAAAAGTTTTTCTTGTCAAGCGAAAACGTTAATGTCATCAATCCTAATGAGGAGAATGTTTTTATAAAGCCTATTCATGAAAAAAAAGGAGATGAAAACGTGCATCCACGTTTGTCACAATTGACGAATTAACATTGATTCCAAAAAAAGGAGAAAAAAAGCTATTCTTATCAAGCAAAGCGTCAATGTCATATATCCCTACTAGGAGAAAGTGTCTATGGTGCCTAATCATGAAAAAAAGGAGATTGTTACATGCATCCGTGTTTGTCATGATTAACGAAATAACCTTGATTACAAAAAATGGTGGAAAGAAAAGCTTCTCTTATCAAGCCAAAGCATAATGCCATCTAACCCAATGAGGAGAATGTGTTTATGGTGCCCAGTCATGAAAAAAAGAATTATTGCATGCATCCATACTTGTCACGATTGACGGAAAAAAATTGATTCCAAAAAATTGTGGAAAGAAATGCTTTTCTTATCAAGATAAAGCATCAATATCATTTATCCCAATGAGGAGAATGTGTATATGGTTCCCAACAATAAAAAAAAGATTATTACGTGCATCCACGTTTGTCATAATTGATGAAATAACATTGATTCCAAAAAATTGTGAAAAGAAAAGCCTTTCTTATCAAGAAAAAGCATCAATGTCATCTACCCCAAAGAGGAGAAGGTGTTTGTGGTGCCTAATCATGAAAAAAAGAGATTATCACAAGCATCCATGTTTTTCACGATTGACAGAATAACATTGATTACAAAAAATGGTCGAATGAAAAGCTTCTCTTATTAAGCCAAAGCATCAATGCCATCTAACCCAATAAGGAAAATGTGTATATGGTACCCAATCATGAAGAAAAGGAGATTCCTGCGTGTATCCATGTTTGCCACGATTCACAGAATAACGTTGGTTCCTAAAAATGGTGGAAAGAAAAGCTTTTCTTATCAAGCCAAAGCTTCATTGTCATCTATCCCAATGAGGAGAATGTATTTACGATGCCCAATCACAAAAAAAAAAAGAGATTAATATGTGCATCCAAGTTTGTCACAATTGACGGAATAATATTGATTCCAAAAAATGAAGGAAAGAAAAGCTATCCTTATCAAGCCAAAGCATCAAAGCTATCAATCCTAATAAGGAGAATGTGTTTAGGGTGCATAATCATGAAAAAAAGGACATAACGCATGCATCCATGTTTCTCACAATCGACGGATTAACATTGATTCCAAAAAATGAAGGGAAGAAAAGCTTTTCTTGTCAAGGCAAAGTATCAATATCATCTATCCGAATGAAGAGAATGTGTTTATGGTGCCCAATCATGAGGAAAATGAGATTCTTAAGCGCATCCATGTTTGCCACGATTCACAGAATAACATTCATTCCAAAAAAGGGTGGAGAGAAAAGCTTTTGTTTTCAAGCCAAAGCTTCATTGTCATCTATCCCAATAAGGAGAATATGTTTATGGTGCCCAATCACAAAAGGAAGGAGATTAATATGTGCATCCATGTTTGTCACAATTGATGGAATAATGTTGATTCCAAAAAATGAAGGAAAGAAAGCTATCCTTATCAAGCCAAAGCATCAATGTCATCAATCCTAATAAGGAGAATGCATTTATGGTGCATAATCATGAAAAAAGGGAGATTAACATGTGCGTCAATGTTTGACATAATCGATAGATTAACATTGATTCCAAAAAATGAAGGAAAGAAAAGCTTTTTTTATCAAAGCAAAGTGCCAATGTCATTTATCTGGATGAGGAGAATGTGCTTATGGCACCCAATCATGAAGAAAATGAGATTCTTACACGCATCCATGTTTGCCACCATTCATAGAATAACATTGGTTCCAAAAAATGGTGGAAAGAAAAGCTTTTCTTATCAAGCCACAGCATCAATGTCATCTATCCTAATAAGGAAATGTGTTGATGGTTCTCAATCGTGAAGAAAAAGAGATTAATATGTTCATCCATGTTTGTCATGATTGACAGAATAACATTGATTCCAAAAAATTGATGGAAAGAAAAGCTTTTCTTATCAAGCCAAACCATCAATGTCATCTCTCCTAACGAGGAGAATATGTTTATGATGCCCAATCATGAAGAAAAAGAGATTATTACATGCATTCATGTTTGTCACGATTGACGGAATAACCTTGATTCAAAAAAATGGTGGAAAGGAAAGCTTTTCATACCAAACCAAAGCATCAATATCATCTATCCCAATGAGGAGAATGAGTTTATGTTGCTTAATCATGGAAAAAAGGAGGGTAATATATGCATCCATGTTTGTCACAATTGATGGAATAATATTTATTCCAAAAGACGAAGGAATGAAAAGTTTTTCTTGTCAAGCCAAAGCGTCAATGTCATCAATACTAATGAGTAGAATGTGTTTATGGAGCCTATTCATGAACAAAAAGAGATTAAAACATGCATCCATGTTTGTCACAATTGATGAATTAATATTGATTCCAAAAAACGAAGGAAAAAAAAGCTATTCTTATCAAGCAAAGTGTCAATGTCATCTATCCCAACGAGGAGAAAGTGTTTGTAGTGCCTAATCATGAAAAAAATGAGATTGTTACATAATCCATGCTTATCATGACTAACAAAATAACGTTGATTACAAAAAAATGTGGAAAGAAAAGCTTCTCTTATTAAGTTAAAGCATAATGTCATCTAAGCCAATAAGGAGAATGTGTTTATGGTGCCCAATCATGAAAAAAGGGAATTATTACATGCATCCATGCTTGTCACGATTGACGGAATAACATTAATTCCAAAAAATTACGGAAAGAAAAGCTTTTCTTATCAAGATAAAGCATCAATATCATTTATCCCAATAAGAAGAATAGGTATATGGTTCCCAATTATGAAAAAAAAGATTATTACATGCATCCACGTTTGTCACAGTTGGTGAAACAATGTTGATTGCAAAAAATGGTGGAAAAAAAAAGCTTTTATTATCAAGACAAAGCATCAATGTCATCTATCCCAAAGAGGAGAAGGTGTTTATGGTGCCTAGTCATAAAAAAAAGAGATTATCACAAGCATCCATGTTTTTCACGATTGACAGAATAACATTGATTACAAAAAATGGTTGAAAGAAAAGCTTCTCTTATCAAGCCAAAGCATCAATGCCATCTAAACCAATGAGAAGAATGTGTATATGGTGCCCAATCATGAAGAAAAAGAGATTCTTACGTGCATCCATATTTGCCACGATACACAGAATAACATTGGTTCCTAAAAATGGCAGAAAGAAAAGCTTTTCTAATCAAGCCAAAGCTTCATTGTCATCTATCCCAATGAGGAGAATGTGTTTACAGTGCTTAATCATAAAAAGAAGGAGATTAATAAGTGCATTCATGTTTGTCACAATTGACAGAATAATATTGATTCCAAAAAATGAAGGAAAGAAAGTTATCCTTATCAAGCCAAAGCATCAATGCCATTAATCCTAATATGGAGAATGTGTTTATGGTGCATAATCATGAAAAAAGGGAGATTAACACGTGCATCCATGTTTGTCACAATCGACGGATTAACATTGATTCCAAAAAATGAAGGAAATAAAAGCTTTTCTTATTAAGGCAAAGTGTCAATGTCATCTTTCCGAATGAGGAGAATGTTTTTATGGTGCCCAATCATGAAGAAAATAAGATTCTTATGCGAATTCGTGTTTGCCATGATTCACATAATGACATTGGTTCCAAAAAATGGTGGAAAAAAAGCTTTTCTTATCAAGCCAAAGCATCAATGTCATCTATCCTAATGAGGAAATGTGTTTATGGTTCTCAATCATGAGGAAAAGGTGATTAATACGTGCATCCATGTTTGTCATGATTGACGGAATAACATTGATTCCAAAAATTGATGGAAAGAAAAGCTTTTCTTATCAAGCCAAACCATCAATGTCATCTATCCCAACAAGGAAAATATGTTTATGATGCCCAATCATGAAGAAAAAAAGATTATTACATGCATTCATGTTTGTCATGATTGACAGAATAATATTGATTCAAAAAAATGGTGGAAAAGAAAGCCTTTCATACCAAGCCAAAGCATCAATATCATGTATCCCAATGAGGAGAATGAGTTTATGTTACGCAATCACGGAAAAAAAGAGGGTAATATGTGCATCCATGTTTGTCATAATTGATGGAATAATATTGACTCCAAAAAATGAAGGAATAAAAAGTTTTTCTTGTCAAGCCAAAGCGTCAATGTCATTAATCCTAATGAGGAGAATGTTTTTATGAAGCCTATTCATGAAAAAAAAAGAGATTAAAATTTGCATCCATGTTTGTCACAATTAACGAATTAACATTGATTCCAAAAAATGATGGAAAAAAAAAAGCTATTCTTATCAAGCAAAGCATCAATGTCATCTATCCCAGCGAGAAGAAAGTGTTTGCAGTGCCGAATCATGAAAAAAAAGAGATTGTTACATGATCCATGTTTATCATGACTGACAAAATAATGTTGATTACAAAAAAAGGTGGAAAGAAAAGCTTCTCTTATCAAGCCAAAGCATAATGTCATCTAACCCAATGAGGAGAATGTGTTTATGGTGCCTAATCATGAAAAAAGGGAATTATTACATGCATCCATGCTTGTCACGATTGACGGAATAACATTAATTCCAAAAAATTACGGAAAGAAAAGCTTTTCTTATCAAGATAAAGCATCAATATCGTTTATCCCAATAAGGATAATATGTATATGGTTCCCAATTATGAAAAAAAGATTATTACATGCATCCACGTTTGTCACAGTTGATGAAACAATGTTCATTGCAAAAAATAGTGGAAAAAAAAGCTTTTATTATCAAGACAAAGCATCAATGTCATCTATCCCAAAGAGAAGATGGTGTTTATGGTGCCTAATCATAAAAAAAAAAAGAGATTATCACAAGCATCCATGTTTTTCATGATTAACAGAATAACATTGATTACAAAAAATGGTTGAAAGAAAAGCTTCTCTTATCAAGCCAAAGCATCAATGCCATCTAAACCAATGAGGAGAATGTGTATATGGTGCCCAATCATAAAGAAAAAGAGATTCTTACGCGCATCCATATTTGCCATGATACACAGAATAACATTGGTTCCTAAAAATGGCGGAAAGAAAAGCTTTTCTTATCAAGTCAAAGCTTCATTGTCATCTATCCCAATGAGGAGAATATGTTTATGGTGCCCAACCACAAAAAGAGGGAGACTAATATGTGCATCCATGTTTGTCACAATTGACAGAATAATATTGATTCAAAAAAATGAAGGAAAGAAACGCTATCCTTATCAAGCCAAAGCATCAGTGCCATCAATCCTTATAAGGAGAATGTGTTAATGGTGCATAATCATGAAAAAAGGGAGACTAACACGTGTATCCATGTTTGTCATAATCGACGGATTAACATTGATTCCAAAAAATGAAGGAAAGAAAAGTTTTTCTTATCAAGGCAAAGTATCAATGTCATCTATCTGAATGAGGAGAATGTGTTTATGGCCCTCAATCATGAAGAAAATAAGATTCTTGCACGCATCCATGTTTGCCATGATTCACAGAATAACATTGGTTCCAAAAAATGGTGGAAAGGAAAGCTTTTCTAATCAAGCCAAAGCATAAATGTCATCTATCCTAATGACGAAATATGTTTATGGTTCTTAATGATGAAGAAAAAGAGATTAATATGTGCATCCATCTTTGTCATGATTGATGGAATAACATTGATTCCAAAAATTGAAGGAAAGAAAAGCTTTTATTATCAAGCCAAACCATCAATGTCATCTATCCCAACGAGGAAAATATGTTTATGTTGCCCAATCATGAAGTAAAAGAGATTATTACATGCATTCATGTTTGTCACGATTGACGGAATAACATTAATTAAAAAAAATGGTGGAAAAGAAAGCTTTTCATACCAAGCCAAAGCATCAATATCATCTATCCCAATGAGGAGAACGAGTTTATGTTGCCCAATCATGGAAAAACGAGGATAATATGTGCATCCATGTTTGTCACAATTGGTGGAATAATATTGACTCCAAAAAATAAAGGAATGAAAAGTTTTTATTGTCAAGCTAAATCGTCAATGTCATCAACCCTAATGAGGAGAATGTTTTTATGAAGCCTACTCATGAAAAAAAAGAGATTAAAACGTGCATCCATGTTTGTCACAATTAACGAATTAACATTGATTCCAAAAAATGAAGGAAAAAAAAGCTATTCTTATCAAGCAAAGCATCAACGTCATCTATCCCAACGAGGAGAAAGTGTTTATGGTGCCTAATCATGAAAAAAAAGAGATTGTTACATGATCCATGTTTATCATGACTGACAGAATAACATTGATTACAAAAAAAGGTGGAAAGAAAAGCTTCTTTTATCAAGCCAAAGCATAATGTCATCTAACCCAACGAGGAGAATGTGTTTATGGTGCCCAATCATGAAAAAAGGGAATTATTACATGCATCCATGCTTGTCACGATTAACGGAATAACATTGATTCCAAAAAATTATGGAATGAAAAGCTTTTCTTATCAAGATAAAGCATCAATATCATTTATCCCAATAAGGAGAATGTGTATATGGTTCCCAATAATGAAAAAAAAAAGATTATTACGTGCATCCACGTTTGTCACAATTGATGAAATAACATTGATTGCAAAAAATGGTGGAAAGAAAAACTTTTCTTTTCAAGACAAAGCATCAATGTCATCTATCCCAAAGAGGAGAAGATGTTTATGGTGCCTAATCAAGAAAAAAGGGGATTATCACAAGCATCCATGTTTTTCACGATTGATAGAATAACATTGATTACAAAAAATGGTTAAAAGAAAAGATTCTCTTATCAAGCCAAAGGATCAATGCCGTCAAACCCAATGAGGAAAATGTGTATATGGTGCCCAATCATAAAGAAAAGGAGATTCTTGCATGCATCCATGTTTGCCATGATTCACAGAATAACATTGGTTCCTAAACATGGTGGAAAGAAAAGCTTTTCTTGTTAAGCCAAAGCTTCATTGTCATCTATCCCAATGAGGAGAATGCGTTTATGTGCCCAATCACAAAAATAGGGAGATTAATATGTGCATCCATGTTTGTCACAATTGACGGAATAATATTGATTCCAAAAAATGAAGCAAAGAAAAGCTAT
>JBBYHO010523850.1:0-17711 GCA_038382025.1 Adansonia gregorii | reverse complement strand
TGTGTCATAAGTCGAGAATCTATATTTTCTCGTTCTTATCATAACTCCAAAGAATGGTCTTAGTCAAGAAGACATTTTTTAGTCAGGATAATATTTTAAGTCGTACGCACTCTTAGATCCGCGAGGATCCACCCTCGGGTATGTCGCGACACCCAATGAACGCTTCAAGTCCTACTTATATCTTTAAACGGTACTCTCACAATTTTTACCTTAGTTTCTGGCAACTTCCTTTTCTTTGCTATGGATGAGCAAGAAAATAATGAAAAAAAAAGAGTTTTTGGTTATGGTGGCTATGGAAAGTTTTTAAGGTAGAGATTGGAGAAATGAGGGGTTTTAGAAAGGTAAAAAAAAAAAGCACTAGAGGGATGGAAACATTTAGGAGAGCTTGAGGATTTTTTGTTTAGTGGCTAATGTCCAACAAGTTTCAGTCTCAGCTGAGCAAAAATTAGATTATACAATGGATAATTTTAACCACTAAGATGACCTAGAAATGAGGTATTAGACTTTTGGTATGTATAATGTGATGACTCATTATACTAAGGTAAAACCTTATAGCATTTGATTGCTTAATCTTGATTCTTAATGGCAAAGAAAACCATGCATTAGCTAATCCAATGAGTAATCTGAAGTTTATCCTTCATAAAACCAGATTTTCTCCTGAAATATCTTTATGGCAAGCTCAATGGGCTTTTCTAAAATGTGTTAATCCAATGTTTAGAGCCCAAAAATTAAATCCATATAATTTGTATGAAGTTATGTATGATATTGGATAATTTTTAGGGCTAATGCCGTGGTCAAATTCAAGTTTTGAACTTATGGAATGTATGGAGGAAACTATCTCAAATTAGGTGAAATAGCCTTATGGATCGATACATTAAGCTTTGTATTGATACGTTGAGCAAAGAAACCCATAATGTATTAAGACTTTGAATTTAGTATCAATACAAAACATGGTGTATCAATACCAACAAGCTTATATTAGATACCCAACTTGTTATGTCGATACAAACATCTCTGTATCGATACTAGTTGGACAAAAATTATGATTTTAACTTCAACATAATTCTGTATTGATAAAAACACCTTTGGCATCAACACAAGTAGCAAAATCTTTGTGTTTGAATGATGTGGAGCTCTCTCTCATACCTTGGGCCCTTGCATCAAGACATTATTCTTATGTTTGACTTAATAAACTCTTTAGCTTAGCCAAGACTGATGGGAACTTGACTCTTGCTTCTTTGAATGACCTCAATCAAACCTCAAATGATGAATTCTAATACTTTGAATGTTACTCCAAATAAAATAGGGTTTTTATAGGTGATACTAGTACTGGCAAGTTTAATAGGTAATGTTTAACTCCGTTGAAGGCTTATTGACATTATTCCTTCTAGTCCTCAAAATTTTGCTTACAGAAAAGTCAAAATATTGAGTCATATTTGTCAATGAGCTAGGATATAAATCCACAAATATAGTTTAGTCTTTCAAGGAAACTTTTCACATCTTTCTAAGTATAAGGTGGCAGTATGTTTTGAATATCCTTAACCTTATCTGGGTCAAGTTTGATCCCTTTTTTCACTAATGATGAAACTATTAATAGCTTCTGGATGTGACATCGAAGGCAAATTTGGCAAGGTTCAGTTTTAGCTAAAACTTTTTGTAACCATTCAAAAAGTTTTCAAAGGTTAAGGACATGCTCATCTTTTCATGTTGATTTGGCGCCACATAAACCTTAATCTCCTTATGCATTAGGTCATGGAATAATGTTACCATAGCTCTTTGATATGTTGCCTTGAAATTTTTGAGCTTGAAAGGCATGACTTTGCAGCAAAATATGCCTAATATGGTTACAAAGTTAGTTTTCTTCATGTCTTCGAGTGCCATTTTGATCTGATTATAACTTAAGAATCCATCCAAAATGGAGAGCAAAGAATTCTTGGTTATGTTGTCAACCAAAATGTTGATGTAGGGTAACAAAAAATTATCTTTTAGACTAGCTCGATTTAAATTAGGATAATCAATGCACATTTGTATTTTACCATTTTTTTGGGTACTAGGATAATGTTGGCAACCTATTCTGGATATTTGACTACTTCGAGGAATCCCATCTTAAATTGTTTGTACTTCTACTTTGATCTTAAAAAGCAATTTTAATTTTATAGCTTTCGCAAGATTAGTTTGCATTCAAGTTTAAAAAAAGCATATGGACCACAAAGTCGATATCTAGACCAAGCATATCTTGATATGACATGGAAAATATGCCTTGCTATTTTTTGAATAAGCTAATTATTTTGATTCGGGTAGAAGGTTTTATGGAAGTTTTAATTTTGACCTGTTTTTGATCCTTTTCCATTCTAAAATTTATGAAATCAATTAGTTCTTTATGGGGCAAAATTTGTTTTCCATCAGGTTCAACTAATTTTAATAGATTTGGTGGCACATAACTTTTTTTTTAGAAATCTTCATCAAAATCAACTTCATTGACACAGCTTGACTGTTCAAAGTTGATTTCTGGGAGCTCAATGAAAGTATCCATGTTACCTTTATAAGGGCACTCAAAAAGGGTGAGAAAAGAATAAATATAGACAAAATATATTGACTGAGAGTTTGAGTAAAGGCGAAGAATAAAAATGGGCACACAAGATTAAATGCATTATGCAAAAATCATTTTATTAATAATAGCCAATAAAAAACATTTATTACATAGGATTCCTACAAGTTCTTGGGCAAAAGTAAGTAGGTTTTAGTTCTTAACACTACATGCAAAATGATTTAAAAAGTGCTACAGTTTCTACCTTGGCCTTATTATTAATTAATTTTAGTGAGTAGGGATAGGTCTCATTGCCTCTCTGTGATGGTCTCGATTGATCATTGATGGTATTGACATGAAAGTTTTTGACATTGATCATTTTACTATTAGTTATACATGATTGGGCAAAGGGTTAGTAGTAACGTTTGATCCTTAGTTCATCCTAAATTGCAAGATCTTAGAATCGATAAGGTTTTATACCCTTCGCTTAAACAATATGCAATTTTCAGAGTCATATCCTACTATTCCAATGCAGTAGTTATAGTAGGGACTTTTTTTTAGGGACATAGTTAGGAGTGACATGGTGCCTTTGAAGTAAAGTCTAGTAAAGTTTTTTATAGGTCATGGGAAAAGGATTAAACTATTGTTATTGTCTGGGAGATTATTGGCAAATGCCTTAGCATTTCAGTTAGCTAATGGTTGATTTCTCTGTGATGGGTTTGAAGCGACAGCGAAGGATGGGTTATAGGTCATGACAGAAACTAATTGAGGAAAAATCATGATTGGATTAGAGTAGGGCATGCCTAGGTTGTGTGGCCTGGGTGCCAAATAATGACTTGATTGAGATGGGTAGGCATAGCTTATGGTGTTTGCCTCTTTTTCCTTCCTTTTGTTGATGGCTGGCTTTTTCCTCAATCCTAATTACTTGCTTATTAACATTTCACCACTTTTAATTATTTCACTGGATTAAACGATATCGACAAATTTCTTAGTGGTGTTTCTTACCATTTTGTCATATTGCAAGGCGCGTAGGGCATTGATGAATGTCATAGTCATCTCTTTCTTAGTTAAAGGGGGCTGAACTAAAGCTGCCTTCTCTCTTTATCATTGAATGTATTGCCTAGAACTTTTAGTAGGCTTTTTCACTAGATTCATGAGAGAGAAACAAACAGGAGACTAATTTGACACATGTTAGTATTGATTTAGCAAGGCTCTAGCCAAGTTAGGCCACGATTGATTTTAATGTTATTGAGCTTAATGTACCACTGGGCGACTGCCCCAATCAAGTTGTGTTGAAAATAATGGATGAGAAGCTTTTCTTTTTTTTCATACTCAATAACTTTTTTTAGATACATTTGGATATGCACACTAGGATCAGTAGTCCCATTAAAGTTTTCAAAATTGGTACCTTAAACTTTGAGGGAATTGTAAGATTGGACACCAAAGATAAAGATTCATCATTGATAACTTTGCTTTGTCGCTCCCCTCGATATATCAAAAGCATTCCTCCATAAGATGGTACTTATTCATATGGTCAGTGGACATTACAGACTTCTAATTATCAATCTTTTTTTGCTCATCATAATCTAGGATTATGGGATTGACCAAAGAAACTTTCATATTCATTACTTAAAATTTGAGGACAAATTAATTTGCTGCCATGGGATTCAAGTAAATCACCAGTGGTACAGGCAAGGTGGCATCACATTAGGTTGATGCCTTTGATAAGTCCTTTCCTAGGTAGCTTTAACACTACCTATAGCGTGATTTGTTGGGCTAACAGGCTCTTTTTTGGCATCTGCGATGCCAGTCTATCCCTTTTCTTTAGTGGAAGCAGTCATTTGCTCTATTAGCTTCATAATCTATGCTTGCATTTTATCTTGCCAATAAAGCATTTGGTCCTATGATTCCTTGTACATCAACTTAAGTTGCTCAATGCATGCTAGATGATTATTTTCCTTGATTTGCTTACAACGACAAGTATTATAGCTGTGTGCAATGATTAGCTCCATGTTCCTTGTTTGATTTTAAAAACCCTTGCATATTTATGACCATTCCTATATTAGACTCTTATGATATGTGTTTATTGATGATTGCTTATAATAAGATGATAACGAATATGGAGTCATGGCAGTAAATGATTATTGATATGAATAAAGCAACTAAAGAATTGAGTCAATTATGCAAATGCACAAGAAGCAATTAGCTTATGGGATAGCTTCATTTTTTGATTTCCTTGAAAGATTAGAAAATTGACATTGGTTGTTGCTCCACAGCAAAAGGTTTTTTCAACATTATATCTTTAGCCCATTATCCTATAATGATTATGATGATATGATGCATGCAACATACAAAAACAATAAGTTAGTGAAAACACAAAATAATATAGATAAGAGTGATGAATAAAAGAATGGAAATGAAAAAGAATAACAAAAATTGCCTCGACAATAGGCATTATGATGTCTAAGGCCAAACATGACAATTGCAAATATCATGGCAAGCTAGGTATACACGAATAGCATAACAAGATGTTTGGGTTATAAATTGCCCTTATCTAGCGACATGGTACCTTATGGGATGAATTGATAACCTCAACAATAGTGTTCATCATCATTACCTAGTATTAGACATGCTTTAAGTCATCGGTCGAATAACATAACGGCTTATTTAAGTGAAGTTTTTCCTTTGTTAAGATGATACTTAGAGAAAAAAACCAACTGAGTAGGTAGTGACGTTTGTTCATCACCACTTACATAATGGGTATGCGTTAAGCCATGGTTGGATATAACCTAGATACGACTCTCTTTGGTATGCATTAAGCCATTAAACCTTGTGTTAAGCCATGCATTAAGCCATGTTCATTCATCATCAGTTACTTGGATAGCATAATGACTCATTTGGGTTGTATATAACTCTCTTTAGAGCAACATGTTTGCCTTACAAGTGATGACATTCATTTGTTATCATTCATTTATTAACAAGGATCAACTATTAATTAGTTGGCATAATAGCATGTCCCAGCAAAGAAACGAGACGTAAAATGTCTCTTATGGCATGAGATGACAAACGTGGGTGACAACTTTCATTCACTATTCCCTACATAAATATGATACATGGGAAGATATGTAAAAATTGTTCCCATAAGTGTTTTTATTCTTTAGGTCATTCTAGCAGCATTCCGATATAGTTTAACATAGTTTAACTCATAGGGTTCACTATATAGGGTTTGAATTGACATCCAGATCAGTATCCAAATCACTCTTTCATCCAGTAAGGATAGTTGAGGCACCCTAATCTTAAGCCTATTGCAGGCTTAGCAAAATGGGTTTGACTTGGTAGGCATATTTCCCTATGTAGATGAGGAAGGTTAATGACGAGAGACAGAGGTAATTTACATATATGAAAGGTTACTCACGATAGTTGATAGCTCACTTTTCTTAATGATTAGGACCTTAACCCTACCATAGAGTTTGGTAAGAATCTAATGCAACTACAAGTGTATAATTTGTTTCAAGGAAATAATCAAACCTTTTTTTTACCCTTATATTACAATATTTATCAATTAGGTACTTATTAGGGAGCAAGACAATCTTTCATGATCATAAGGTAGAACCATGAAAAGTAAAGGATTAAAAGACAAAAATGAAATAGGGATTATATTTAAATAATGATAAAAAACTGAAGGAACCAAAAACTAAGATATGGCTAGTAATAGGCCAAACTCCCTAAATTAATCCCTAATAGAGCTTCCAAGTTGTTGGCAATGTGCCTCACCTTCTTGATGAGAGAAAGCATGCATGACTTTAATTATAATTGTTTTTAATAAGGAAATGTCCTCTCGTTTGAGACTCTTCATTTTTTATGTGATGGGAGCAAAAAATGCATATTCTTCGCTCTTAATCATGGAGGGCCATTGGATGAATCTCTCATCCAATCGGTCTTGGATGGCAACCATGAAGTGGCCAATGCTTAGAGTCACGATCAGTCATTTGGGCTAGGCATGATCGATACCTACTGAAACCAACATTCCAAGTTACAAAATTCAAAACATCAATTTTATGGTTTGCATCATCGAAAGATTCAACAGTAAGGTTTGGGGGTTATTTATAGGTGAAGAAGTATTAATATCCCCATGATGCCTGAAATCAGTACCTTTTAGCTATGTCTTAGCTTAGTTTTGGCTTCCTCGATTTTGACCTGTCATTATTTTAATATAATCCATTTTCATGCATGAAGTTTTATAAAATAGTAAATTCAAATTTTGATGAAAATTTTAATCTCATGTGTGCCTTAAAAAGTTGGGAAACATAGAGATTTTTAACAAAACAATCTCTAAATTCTTTTTTGAAAAACAAGATATTTCATGTCGAGCACTAAAAGGATATCGATATGAAACATTGCCTTTATGATTTTTTAAAATAATTTGCAAATTTGCATGCAAAGTGAACACCACAAAAAGAAATGTGTTAGCAAGACGAAGTAATAAGATAATATTGCATAAAATAAATCATACAAAAAAAGTGAAGGGATGGTTGGAATATATCTTGTAATTATCATCGATTATCTATGAATAACTAAGAGATAATTTTTTAGATGCATTTGGACCCGTAGTGTGAAAGCTGGGTTTGATTTTTGAAAAAGTCCAAGAGAACTTTGAGAAAAAAATTTGATTTTTAATGATTTTTTTATGAAAATTACATTTTTGATTTTTTTGACAAAATCGATAATTTTTTAATTAAAAAGTAAGAATTAAAAGAATAAAAATTGACAAGATTTGGAAAAATGCTTGTGCCTTAATTTGAGCCTAAAGAGATTGACATACATTTTAGACTTGATGGAAGTTGATTGGACTCACCTAAAGGCATTCAAATGCCTTGGAGAGGGATTTTAGGAAAATCGGCTAATTTTGATAACTGCTAAAAATAGGGCACACCATTGCATTATCCTTTTATTTGATTTTATTTTAGACAAATCTAAAGGTTTTATGGATCAAATGAGTTACCATTGGAAAGACAACTCAATGAGGATTAATATAAAAATATTTAAAAAATCCTAAAAAATTATTTTCTAGGTGAAAATAATTTTTGAAGTCAGGACTCGTTCAACAATCATAGCATATGTAGGGGAAATGGCATAATAGATTTTGAAACATCATTCCAGACTCATTCAAAATGATTAAATTAGAAATAGTACCTTTCTAAAAAGGGAATTTCATGAATTTTTTGGAAAAATATTTAAAAATTTTGGAAAAGTCATTTGTTAGGTCGAAATGACTCAAATAGCATGCAAATTATTGATTCTAGGGGTTCCAAACAAAATTGGTGTGAAAAATCATAACTCCATCATCCGGAATGATCTAAGGCAAGCAAGATATTGTTCACGCCCTTTAAGGTAAAAATATCAAAAAATGCAAGAAAAATCATTTAAGGTCCAAAAATGATTTTTTCAAGTCATGACTATAATGCTGCCAACGTGAAATAAAAGAAGTTTTAGTTTATTGGGTTTCCTAGAACTAAACTCAGATTATAGATGTTTGAATGCCTATGGTAAAAAGGAGTTAGTGAAAGTGGCTTCATAAGCCAATTCACATAATCTTGGAGTAGGCTATAACACGGGAACAACCCATTAGCCATGTCACTAACAAGAGGCATTAAACCATTAAAATCAAGGTACAAATAATTTAATATAAGTTAAAGGACATTTCATTTTGAAAATCAAAGTATGTAACCTCATTTAACCTTGAATCTAGACATGGAAAGATTGATTTTTCCCTAAAATTAGAGGACCAATAGATAAAAAAACTTAAGTCCATATTAATCTTCATTTGTTAAAATTAACATGGCCTTAACTTTGGGGTCTTTAGAAAATAGATTTTTGGCAAGCATCAAACGAGCATTTTGACAAACATGTGATGAATTAATATAATGTTCATGATAATAAACATAGAAGGCATGTTCAAATAAATAAAGATGGCATTTTGACATGGAAATGATGACAAAATATGAAGAAATAAGCATGAAGATGAATGGAAAGGATATGAGCATGCTTTAATAAAGAAGAAAAGCATGCTAGAATTTCAAGATAGCATTAAAACATGTTTTCATCATGAACCAAGCACAGAAACATGAGAAAACATGGTGGAGAGATCAATATAACATCACAAATCCAAAGTCCACAAAAACCAAAGCCATAAGGTGCATCAGAATCCGAAGATAAGATTATGGTCAGCACGTTAAAACTTACTACAATAATGAAAATAAATAAAAACAAGAAGATAAATGGAAAAGAATAGGAAAGATACCCAAAAGTTGAAAATCTTGTTGTTGACATTGAGTAGAAAAGACCTTGTAGTTATAGCTCACTTTTTTCCCTTTTTTTTACTAGGATTTAGGAAGAAAAATGGCCAAGAATGAGATTAATGATTGTAGTATCAAAAAAGAGGAGATTAGAGAGAAGAAATGTGACAAATGAAGGATTTATAAGGTTTTGGAGGGGTTAAGAGAGAGAGTTAAGGGAATGAATATTTTTTTAGAGGGAGGAGACTGATGTAAAATGTTGTCCACCTCTATTTAGCTAAGCACATAATATATCATATATACAATTTGATTTCTGCCATCAAAACCTAGCAAAGGTAGGGCGTTTAAGACATTTAGAGTGTACAATATGGTGAGTCATTGTACCAAGGTGCAAGCTTTTAGCATTTCAATGGTTAAGGTACACCTTTGGCAGCAGAAAAATCCATGCATAAGCTGACATAATATGCAAGGTCTAGGTTGCCCTTGATTAATCTACATTATAGCATGGAATACCTTTGTAACAAGCTTAATGAACATTTAAAAATGTTATGATCCAATGCTTAAAGCCCAAAAATAAAATCCATATGATTTTTAGGAAGTTATGTCTAAGATTAAATGATTTTTGTGCCCAAAATTATGATCGAATTCATGCTTTAATTTCATGGCAAAAAAAGTGTGGAAATGGGACAAATCAGGCCAAAGTAGCCTTGAGTATTGATACTATTTGTTTTGTATCAATGCAACTAGGCAAAAAACCCAAAATGTATCAAAACATTGAACATGGTATCGATACAATGCATTTTGTATTGATACCATCACTCCTTGTATCAATACTTGTTGGCCAAAAAGCGTAATTTTAGCTATGACATAACTCTATATCAATACCATGGCTATTGTATCGATACATTGGGTAAGTGCATTAATAAATGACTCACTATATTGATACAAACAATGGATTTTGGGTTTTGGATTTTGTTGACATGGAGGCCTTGTATCAATACCTAAAGGCCATGTACGAGACTTGCATGCAAGAATATGGTTTTTCATACCTCTGACTCCCCGAATATGTCACCTTAGCTAAAAACTATGGGAATTAATCTGTTCTTGTTTGAATGGCCCAAATGATGCCTTAAATAATTACTTTTGGTACCTTGGTTAATGGCTAGAACAAAATGGGCTGTGCATGGATCTAACAAAAAAGCCTTTTTTAAGGTTGTTTCATCCAAACATTCGAAGCCTTTTTTAAGGACATTTTATCCAAAACCTCTCTTAAAGATATTTTGAAAACTTCTAAAGTTCTCTTAAAGATGTTTCATCAAAAACCTTGAAAGTCTTTCTTGAGGACAATTCATCCAAAACCTCCTCTGAGTATATTTTAAAATTTTTTAAAAACTCTCTTTAGGATGTTTCACTAAAAGCCTTCAATGCCTCTTTTAAGGATATTTCATCCAAAGTCTCTCTTAAGAATATTTCAAAAATCTCTAAAGATTTTTTTGAGGATGTTTCATTAAAAACTTTTAAAGCTTTTCTTGAGGATATTTCAAAAATTCCAAAGCCTGCCTATCTTGAGGATGTTTTATCAAAGAACTTTAAACCCTTTCCTAAGGACATTTCATCCAACATCTCTCTAGAGGATTTTTCAATAACCTCCAAAGCCTTTCTTAAAGACTTTTCATTAAAAACTTTCAAAGCCTCTCTGAGGATATTTCAAAAACTTCCAAATCCCTTCTTAAGGATGTTAAAATCTTTAAAACCTTTCTTGAAGATATATTAAAAATCTCTAAAGCCTTTTTTTAGGATACTTGTCAAATATTTCAAAGCTTCTTTTAAGGAAATCTTAACAAAGATTTCTAAAGCCTTTCTTCAGGATGTTTCATCCAAAAATTTTTAAGATCTCTTTTAAGGATATTTAAACAAGGGCTTCTACAAAAACTCTATTGAGGATGCCTATAGCACCTCTCATAAGGACTTTTACTCTTAAAATTTTAAATTGAGCTTAACTATAAGTTAAGCCTAGGAATGCATTGTTTTATTTCCAAAAGCTCTTTTCCATTTACGAAAAAACTATTTCATCCATGTATTGATTCAATCCATAAAGAGCTGGATGCTGATTTAGTCAATCCATGAAGAGCTAGACATCTACCACCTCGGTCCATAAAGAGTTGGGCTCCCACTGAGTCCTAGTCTACATTAGTTGGCACTTGTGTAGGGAAGTCAAGCCTTAGAAGATTGAAAGCCTAATAAAGAGGTCAAACCTTATAAAATCCATTTAATTTATTTTGCCTTATTAGAACTCACAGCCAATATACTATATTCATCATAGCAAAATGTTAATTAGACTTTATTCTTACGAGCACTTAAGGGCATCATTCCACCCTAAACAAAATGGTGCTTATTTGTCTTTGCCTTATTCTGATACTCATTAACAACCAAAAAGGGTAGCTATAAACACTTAATTTTGTTTAGACCTTCACACAAGCATTTTTGGGCATGGTCAAAGCAAATGTAGAAGTTTGAATGCAATCCCTATTATTCCTAGCTAAGGTACGATAGTAAGTTATTTAATTTAGGGCTAGGTCTTATAAAAATATATATTAGATAAAATAGGGCCCAAACGCATATTTCATCATTTTTTGGGCTTATTTTATTTAATTGTATTAGGAGAAATTTTTATACATTTTAAAATCTTGATAAGCCTTAGTAAAATTATTCTTATCTAATATGTCCATTATTTGAACTAATTTTAGGCTTATTGGGTCAGTTGATGATTTTTTTTAAAGGCATAATGAACTTGATGGTGGGGTCTTTTAAGGAAAAATTGGATTTTAAAAGGATATTCTTGGCAATCAAAGACCATTTAGTACTCAATTATGGTCCTATGCTAATTAAAATTTGAAAGCACACCCATGATACTGTTAGAAATGCCCTAAGGATAAAAACATTATGATTTATTTTATTAGTTTGAACTAATTATTAATATTTATATATTTGAGTTTTTCATTACATCATCGCTATTCCATCCTCATTTAATTTACAAATTAGAGTAAATGTAAGAAAATATGGCTCATTGGCTATTTGTGATGATACCTGAAGAATTTTGCATGTAATTGACTTTATATGCGAGAAGGCAACATTTTGAGCCAAGTAGTCTAAATTGATAGTTTGTAGTCTATAGGTTTAATGTAAGTAATTAACACATGTTAAGACTATTATGTCATCTAAATCCAATGAAAGTGATGGCTTATTATGGCCATTTAGAGTGGGCTAGCTTTTAAGTAGAGACAAATATATTGCCTAGAAGTGGTGATATATCAGACAAGACCAAAGTGCAATTAATCCAATAATAAGTTCATTTACTTGGATTAATTCATTTTTTATGTTCATTGTGTAATTACCTAAATCTTGATTATTTAATTGAATCCATGTGTATACTTGCATGCTCTGACATGCCAAAGGCTAAAACATCTTAAAGTAGTAAGCTGCTAGACCAGTTCGTTGGGTATATGACTTATACTCGATATGAGCTTCACTTATAGATATAGAATTATAGCTCTTGGAAAGAGTTAAGGCTATCATCTTGAAAGGCATTATATGGAATACCGAAAATGGAGAAGGCTTGGCTCAAAAATTAGAAGAGAGAAATTACTCTCAATTCAAGAAGAGAATTTATTATTTCTTGATGCTGAATGCAATAGAATGACCCTTATTTATACTAGTTTCATAAAGGGTTATGATTTGTACTCCTAGAAGATAACTCCTGGAGGAGATTATCAATTACACGATAATTTGATTTTTATAAGATTATTTGATTTTTATCCAAGATTATAGTTACAAGAGGATATTATTTTGTGATCCTTATCATTCTTCATTATCTTGTGATCCTTATCATTATCCATGGGTTAGATTGGACTTGCCCTTGAGTCAAACTCAACATCATCCTCAAAGTATGGTGAAAGATCACGACATTGAAAGTAGTAGAGACTTTATAAGCACCTAGTAGTTCAACTTTGTACACATTGTTGTTGATTTTCTACACAACTTTGAACGGACCAATGGGTCGGGGTGATAACTTAGAATTTGGTTAGTTTGGAAATTGTTTCTTTCGTAACTGTATCCATGCCAAGTCTCTTACTTTGAAAGTCTGTTATCTCCTATGCTTGTCATGCTGAGTCTTGTGTCTTAAGTTTTACTTTTGGATTCACTCTCGAACTTATTCATGCAACTTTCTAATTTTTTTTGCCTTTTGGTCTCCGTCAGTGCTGTATTGTCGTTGGTCGAATAAAGAGGTCAAGTCTAGTGGACTAAGCAGACATGTGCCATAAGTCACCTTAAATGGACATTTACCGGTAGCTTGATTAATTGAGTTACTATAGGCAAACTCAACCTGTGCAACTATAAGATCCTATTATTTCAAATTTTTCTCGATAAAGCTCCGGAGTAGGTTTCCCAAAATCCTATTAACTACTTTAGTTTGTCCATCTATATGAGGATGGCTAGCACTACTAAATTGAAGCTTAGTTCCTTATTTCTTCCATAGAATCTTCCAAAAGTGGCTTAAGAACTTGACATCTCAGTTAGAAATGATAGTTTTTGAAATGCCATGGAGACGAACGATCTCTTTAAAATATGATTATGCAACTTGAGCAGCATCATTCGTCTTTTGACATGGGATACAATGTGCCATCTTTGAAAATCTATCCATAACTACCATTATTAAGTCTTTTTGTTTTTCAATCCGAGGTAGTCCAAGAACAAAATCCATACTTTCATCTTCCCAAGGTGCATCTAGAATAGGAAAAGGCATATATAATCCCGTATTTTAGCTTTTGGACTTAGCCAAGTGACAAGTTTTGCATTTTAGGTATACCTATTGATATCCCTTTTAAGCTTGGGCTAGTAGAAATTTTCTTTGACTAAGGTCACAGTTCTCGTCCAAAGTGACCTGTTAATCATCTATTTTAGGCCTCTCAGATAATTGCTTCCTGCAATAAGCATTAAGGAATGCAAAGAGTTTTTCCTTAAAATGAGAAATCTCCATGCCTGTGGAACTACTGGAAAGGTTGTGTCTCTATGTAATTCCATGCTTTATGAAAATCAAGATCATCCTTGTATAGCTCTTTGATAAATTCAAACCTAACAACTTTTGCTTGAAGAGTAGTTAATAAAGTATGACATCGGCTAAGTGCATCAGTTACAGAATTCAAAGTTCTCGCCTTATTCTTGGCTAAGCAGAATGTCTACGGTTGATCTTTTATTAAAAATTTAGATGCTTGAGGGTTTCATGGTCCGAGTAGAGAATAAACTCCTTATTCAAAAAATAATAACTCCAATGCTGTAGAGCTTGGACAATGGCTTAGAACTTTTTATCATAGGTGAAGTATTTGAGTTTGGCCTCATTTAACTTTTCACTGAAGAAGTTAATTGGATGTTCCTCTTGGCTCATAACAGCACCAATCCCAGTATTGGAAGCATCATAGCTGACTTTAAACACTTGGTCAAAATTTGGAAAGGCTAGCATAGAGGCTTCTGTCAAATGTTTCTTCAGTTGCTCAAAGCTTTTTTAAGCTTGCCCTGTCTATTGGAACTTACCTCTTTTGATGCAGTATATAAGTGGTGAAGCAATGGAACTAAAATTCCTAATAAATCTTTTATAGAAGAAAGCTAATCCATGGAAGCTTCGAACATCTTGGTAGATCCTAGAATGGACCAACTGGTGATGGCCTTAATCTTGCCCAAGTCAACTTAGACACCTTCAACGGTGATGATATATCCTAGAAAATTCACTTGATTGGTCAAGAAAGAACATGCCTTCAGGTTGGGATAGAGTTTATGCTTCTGAAAAGTTTGGAATACTTGTCGTAGTTGCTCTATGTGATTGTCAGGGTTTTGGCTGTAGATGAGAATGTCATCAAAGTAAATGACCATAAATTTCCCAATAAAGGGTTGAAGTGTCTGATTCATCAAATGCTTGAATAAGCTAAGGGCATTTGTTAACCTAAAAGGCATTATCGTCCAATCATATAGGTTATCTCTTGTTTCGAATGTGGTCTTCCATTCATCTCCAAGCCAAATCCTAATGTGATGATACTCGTTTTGTAGGTCAATCTTAGAAAAATAGTTGCACCATGTAGCTGATCCAAACATATCATCAAACTGAGGAATCAAAAATCGATACTTGATAGTGATCTTGTTCATTACTCGACATTTGACATACATTCTCCAACTTCCATCTTTCTTAGATTCCAAGAGTACCAGCACAGAAATAGGACTAACACTTTCTCGAATCATTCCTTTCTTTAACAACTCTTGAACTTGTCATTGAACTTTAGCATGTTCCTGGGGACTTATCCTGTAAGCAGGTTTATTAGGAATTACTGCTCTTGGGATAAGGTTAATTGCGTGTTAGATATCATGTATGGGTGGCAGTCCAGGTGAAATTCCATCAGGTATGACATTTGAAAATTCAACTAGCAATTGCTTGATTTTTGGTGAAATGTGGTTCCTTTATTTAACTTAAGCAACAGGACCAATCCCATGGTTTAGGCTTCCATTTTTGTCACCTTGAATTGTTCCTTGGCAATTAAGGACACTAGCGACTTGGACTCATTCTTGCTTTGGTTATAATCACTAGGTGGTAACAATGCTCACTTCATTTTCACTCCATCCTTCATAAAGGAATAAGTATTCGCATGATTGTCGTATAGAGCATGGCGCCAGGGTCTCCCTAGTGGAAGATGATAAGCATCCATGGGAACAACATCACACCGTACTTCATCTTGATACTTTTTGCTAATTGAAAAAGAAACAAGGTATCATTTAGAAATTTTTACCTCATTTCCCTTGTTGAAGCATTGTAATTTGCATGGATATGGATGAACTTGTGTGGATAGGTTCAACTTTTCCACCATGTAGTTGGATACTACATTCTCATAGCTTCCATTATCAATGATTACATCACATACTTTACCTTAGGTAGTACAGTAGGTGTGGAAAATATTGTGACATAGCCATGACTCCTCTTTTGCTTGCATTGTGTCCAAGCTTCACCTAATCACCAATGTTTCACCATGGTTAGCATGAGTGACTTCTTCATCAAATACTGGCTCCTCATCAAATATGAGCTCATTTTCTTCTTCAAAGGCAACATAAGCTTCTCCTTCAATAATGGTGACAACCTTGCGGTTGGGATATTCTAAAGTAATGTGGCTGAAACCTTGGCATTGAAAGCATTTAGGTGCTTTAGAGCTAGATTCTTTAGTAGTTTTCGATGGAGGTTTGATTGAAGAGCTGGGTTACTGAACTGAAGTCCTACGGGCATCAAAAGATTCTTGGTAGAGGAAAGAGGTTGGTAAAAGGGTCTTCTGGGTAACTGCTTTTTAACACGGATGGCTAGATAAATGACGTAATCTAAAGTCTAGTATTATTGAAGCTGGACTTGATGGACGATATTAGTGTTCAACCCTTCAAGGTAATAGGCCATTGTTTGCTCCTCCTTTTCTTAGATATCACATTTAATCACAAGCTTTTCAAATTACCTGGTATATTACAAACAAAGCCTTTTGGCAGAGATTATGTAGTTGAAGGAAACAATCTTGATAATAATGTTTGGGTAGGAACTTACATGTGATCTCGTGTCGTATCTTTTCCCATATTTGAATATTACTTTTCCTTTCATGCATATTTTTCTTCTTAAGATTTTCCCACCATATGGAAGCATGCTTCTTAAGCTTGATGGCAATAATTTTGACTTTTTGGTCCTTTGGCACCTCTTTATATTCAAACACTCACTCAACTATTTAGAGCCACTCTACAAACTTGTCTCGTTAGAGCTTTCCTAAAAAATCTAAAATTTCCACTTTAATATCACTATTGCAAACTATCAGTCTCCGAGGTCGATGATTACCGACTGATAAGTGTCACTACTATCTAAATCATCTTTTATTTGCCTTCCTTGTGCATCCAACTGGGCTCGTTGAACCTTTTCCATCTTTTGTAGTAATTGAACTTGTTATCTCAATTCTTCTATCTCAACTTCATGCACAATCTTTGTCTTGGAGGCATATTGTAGGCTAGTGAAATCAATAGGTATGGCTTAAGGATGAAATTAGGAATTAAGTTCAAAAGTTGAGGTCAAAATAAAATTTTAAGAAATTTAGGGCTTATGGGTAATTTTAGGAATTCAATGGGTTAATTTGTAATTTTGAAAGTCTAAGGGTTGATAAGAAATTTTGAAAAAATAAGGGATTATACTAAAATTTTGAATAGCTTAGGGGCCAAAATACAATTAAAGAAAAATATGTTGACAAGTGATGACATGGCAGTTAAAGACACATGGCAGGTGATGGTTGGTGTAGACACCTTATTTTGTCCGGGCTAATTTTTAGCAATCTAGAGCATCGACGTAAGAGGGGATGATGATCGTCGCCCGGTAAAAAAGTATTTTAAGAATGTCAAGAAGGCCTAGGGATCATATCAAAGGTAAATACAAAGATGTGACAACAAGGGATGCAGTCCGAGGTATCCGAGGAGAAAAGATATAAGAAAATTTATAATTTTACTTGAATGTATCGATACATGGGTCTAATGTATCGATACAATGCACCAACATGCCAAAAATTTGAAATGTCCTCATTTGTATTGATACAACATGTAGCTGTTGTAGACACCTTATTTTGTCCGGGCTAATTTTTAACAATCTAGAGCATCGACGTAAGAAGGGACGATGATCGCCGGGCGACAAGTATTTTAAGGATGTCAAGAAGGCCTAGGGATCATATTAAAGGTAAATACAAAGATGTGGCATCAAGGGATGTAGTCTGAGGTATCCGAGGAGAAAGGATATGAGAAAATTCACAATTTTACTTGAATGTATCGATACATGGTTCTAA